>JAWPHD010013895.1:0-65023 GCA_037043455.1 Cyrtodaria siliqua | reverse complement strand
CAAAAGGAAGAAAATGGCAGTTTTTAGCAAATCAAGGGCCATAATTTTGGTGTTGCTGATCCGATCTGACTGGTTTTTAAACTTGTCCGAGCTTTCATTGATATAAAGATCCCGGTAAAGTTTGGTAAAGATCCGATTAATAATGAAGGTGTTAGAGTGTTCACAGGCAAAGGTAACGGACAATGGATGACGGACAACTCGCCATCCCATCACAGCTATGTTATAATGTACATACCTGCTTCGTGCTTTAAATATCTTTTATGAGGTATTGTTGTCCAAAAAATAATTATATTGCACCCTGGAGTTCTAAGGCAGGAATATCCATGCAGAGGTGTGGGTGTTATGTTTTATCTGGTTTTGTCATGTTCGTTAAATCTGGTCAAATTGATTAAGGTGCCGAGCAAGTGCTGGCAGAAATAGATCACACGTGATTCCAGTGTAAATCTAATGTAGTATTTTAGAATTGGCTATAATATTGCAGTTCTGCATGTGATAATGTACTAGGCCCATACTGCATCTACTTTTATTTTGTGAAAGGCACCGTCATTATTATAGAAGAAAATTCTTTCTTCACCTCGTAAAAGGTCTAGTGGGGTCGAGGTCATCCCCACATAAACCTTACAATCATTTTAATATTTTACAATTCGTAATGACCCATGACAAAATGTTTAAATAGCAAATTGTATGTTAAATCAGTGTAACTATACGTTTTACAATTTTCAACTAACATAATAATAGTCCAGAATATCACTCAAACATAAACATGCAGTAATTTATCCTATTTAATTTAATTTATAGCATTGGACAGGAAAGTGTAATCTTCAAGTAAATCACAGGTATTCCATTTTCTATTCTCTCTTATAGTTTTAGTTGGTTTAGTCCAGCGCCCTGCTTCAATTTCGTGACGTGATGTGACTCTTAATTTTGTTAAAGCTATTCTAAAGAAGGTTGAAATTTAAAATCTGAAAAGGTTCGATAAAAAATTGCTCTGCTGGAGGTATGCAGACGTTCATTCCAGTTTTGCATAAAAGTTATTATTTAAACGTTGCTTCAACACTTGAAGAAAACAGTTTGTATCACCAACTTCCTGTGCAAACCATACATCGTTAAACCCAAGTTGGAACAATTCATTTCTTATAAGTGCAGCCCAATTTGTTTTATGAGGAAAAACATTTAAATCATTTAACATCATGTTATAAACAATAAAATTATATTTTCTGTCATTTGACTGTAAAAATTTTAACCAATATTTGATAGCAATAAAAATGCGACGTGTCCTGTAGTTAACTCGACCTAATTCCCAATAAATAGTCATTTTGAGTTGATCGCTTAACACAAAGAAGATATTTGCAAAACTTTAGGTGTACTCTTTCTATCTGATTTGCATGTATGAAACCCCAGAGTTCGCTTCCATAATTTAATATTGGAGTTATTAATTTATCAAATAATTCTAATGTAAGCATAACAGTTCTTAGATAAATACCTTAGATAAATACCTTTTTAATTTAAATATTGCTTTTTGCGCCTCGATGAAAGATCCACCTGTAGTAAACACTATTCCAAGGTATGAAAATTTATTTACAATTTCTAAATTCAATCCATTTAAAGAGAATTCTAAATTTCTTGGCAAAATGTATATATATCTACCTCTAGGACTCTTTGTTACATAAACTTACATGGTGCCTATCATGGAAATATGAATGATGGAGATTTGAAAGTTAAATATCTAGCAACCTATTCTATAAAATAATTGTTGAATCTATAGCACAGTTCTTGAGAATATTTTTTTTTTAAGTTTTGGTTATTTTTAGGTATGGTGGCCAATTTGATAATCCATTTGACCTATTTTTTCTTCTGTAAGGTACTTTTCATTACAAAAGCATCCATTTAAAATTTGAGCAAAATTGGAGAAAGTGGTGCCAATGGATGATGCCTATGCTGATGATAGACGAGTCCCTGCTGACCTTTATTCAGCAGAGCTATAAAAGGGATAGCCTGAATGTTCATTTCTGATGGAATGTCCCCCTCTCAGTGAACATCATTTAAACTCATCAATTGCACCATTAAATTGTGCTTTTAACCCTTAACCCGCTTAGTGTTTACTCTACTTCTTAAACCAATCAGATGGATCAGAATTTCAAATACTTGCACCATTTATTCATGAAGAATTTACTACCATCGCTCTACATGGTTTAGAGTGTGACCTATATAGAGACTATCTATAAAACCTATCGTAAACACTAAGCCGGATAGTCTATGAAGAGAAATCTTCACCACTAAGAAAACGCGGTCGGTCGCTACGCTCCCTCCCTTTCTGTTTCTTAATGGTGAAGATTTCTCTTCATAGCCTCTATCCTATACTAAGCACGACTATAACAGCCTTCGCATCCATTGTAAACCCAGATCGGCTGATCATGGTTTACAATGTTCAGCTGCTGATCAGTCATTTCCCCCCAAAACACCCCTTTGTCACATAAATGGAATGGTCTTAATTGAAAGAAAGAACAGTCCATTATATATATATATATAGAAGCGGGTCAAGGGTTAAAGTTGAGTAAATTAAGTATTATATACTACTCAATGTTTGCTAAGCACCAAACCTTTTTTGCTTCGCCTTGTTTTTAAATGCAGATGAAGGATATTAATTTTATGGTTTCTCTTGTATAATTTTTATTTTTGACAATAAAATAACGAATTTCAAATACAAAATTAATTGTAAAATAAAGTTAATTTTGCTGTTTAATGCTGTTGGTAAAACCAGCCACCGTAAAATGTGGAATTGAAATCTTGGTGCTTAGCAAACCTTGATAGTATGATATGGACTGGGATATGAACACAAAAAACAAATATTCCATTAGATTTTAAACAATCATGCTTTATTTTGAAATAATAAAAAGTGAACCAGCATGTTTAGATGTAAATAATTTAACACCAAACTACAACTACATTCAAACATAATAAATAGGGGGAAAGTGCTCTATTCAATTCTAACTCCATCCAGTACATTCCTCACCAATCAACAAGTACATCAGATCAACAATCTTTACTAATGTATGGATCCTCGGATCTAGCAACAATAATACTGTTGAACAAAATGTTCACTTTAGAAATATATACTGAACAAAATAAATAGCTTATAGAATGGATGTCAATTCCAGAGACGAGATACGAAGCCGTGTATATTCGGGGTCAATGATAAAGTGACACAGATATGACAATCATGCTGCAAGGTCATTTGTAAACAAAGTCGGTGATAAAAATAAAGCAAATATGTTGGTAACATACTATAACACCTTTAATAGGTTATCGAAAATTGTTCCCATTTCAATGAAAAGTGAGGTAATTTTAAAATTAAGAAATTTAGAACATTTTTGTTTGAGAAAAACAATGTTTTGTGAATGCATTTTAGCATTTTTTAAAAAGTGACAGAAAATAACACAACTTTTTTGAAAATCACATCCTTCCTAGCATTTCTAAAAGCTTCAAACATTTATATCAATGTTTGCATGTTTAATCTCTGTCTCTTATTTTGTTCAGTATATACCACTAGTTTATAGTTTCCATCTACATATAAATATACAGATTTAATTTTTGAGATATTGGCAACTTTAAATAACATAAACTATACCATAATATCTGGTTGAATTCAATATGACGAAAATAACAAGATTCAAAAATATATGTTTTGATATTTAACATTAAGACAATGTTCAATACAATTCATTAGGCACAACAAGTTTTGAGGATCCATACATTTCCACCTTAGAAGACTAGAACAATCAAACCAACCAATCAGCACCAACAACAATCTACACAACATAGCTAGTTTCAAATCTCGGCCAATCTATTGACTCCTTGCATAATCCCGCAGCAAAAGTGGCCAATCATTTGGTACCTTACAATAAGATAAATTAGCACAGGTTTAATCAATGCTGATTACACGTATGACATATTACGAAGTATGGCACATAAAATATGGATTTGTTTATCATCAAAATACTTTGGCATTAGTCCAACGATAAACATGTTACTTACGCTAAAACTAAAATTTCACTGTGCATGAAACACTGGAATTTTCATTTCCATAAATGTGATATTAGCTCTAAAATTGTAACAGTTATCCATGAAGAACTGTACATGTTAAGGTACCACAACTGATTTCAAAAACAAAACTTTTAAGAAATTACTATCCACTTGAAATTACTTTAATATTTTTTCAATTCTACATGAACATGAATGATAAAGGGGCACACAGCAATCTGATATTATAAGTTCGAATAATTTCACCTCATGAACACTGCTTAAGCAAACAGTTAAGAAGACAAATGTTCTTCAATGAGTTTTCTTTTTCGTCAAAATAATGTTTTGATAGAGGGATACTACTCATTACTTTTACTTTTGAGCAAATCTTGATTTATACCAAACAAAATTGAACTTTAAAACCAAACCAGCAATATAAAAGAAATGTAATTAAATATGATATCAATTCCAAATAATCCCAAAACATTGCAATTGGTTTCTTTTTTTTTTTAGAAAAGTGTGTACTGCTGAATAAGACAAAATGTTTGTTTTTTGTTTATTTGCCTGAATGGTGTCATATATGACGGTTGATTTTTTTGTGGTAGAGGCAGATCAAGCCACCTTTTCCTGGATAGAACCAGTACTGTATACATTCCGCCATCTGTAAGAATCACCTTTTTTTTCTCCCTTAACAAGTCAAGCTCCCAGTGGGATTCAAACTTGCAGCAGTGAAAACGTTGAGACGTAGCATCAAAGGGAAACACTTCTAAAGATGTTTGATTGGTTTCATTTATGAAAATGGGGAAAGACTGCGAAAATGATTGCCATGTGTCCCTTTAAAGACCATACATATATCCCCCATTTCCAACTACAGCTACATCCTCCAACAAAGCTCCGGATTTCTCCTATCTCATCTAGTCTAGCACCATCTCAGAGCAAGCAAGTCTACTTAGAATAGGCTACATGTTTCTATCCATAGTAAGATAGCCAGCTATCTTTACACCGTTAAAACCTACAGGTTAGTATACAGCCATATACTTGTAACTAGGTATAATCCTTCACAGCAGACACGACGTGGACACAATCTGGTTGCCATAATTGTCAGCTATACAAATTACAAGAATTATTAATTTGATTTTGATAACTATTAAAAAAATACTTAGGGAGGTTAGTTCAGTTCTTAAAGAATACTAATTTTATTAACATCATATTAAACTGTGTTTCAATAATTTTTAAGAGTATTGTTTGAAAGATCGATCTTTTTTTTAAATTTTAAAATAAGTTAAAGAAGCCAACAAGTTCACCTAAACCAGTATTCCGTCTACACGTCAAATCTACTAGAAAAGTGGCTGAATGTTAAATAGAGATGTACAAGGATTCGAACATGCAAGTATTGTTCATTCATTTGATACAGACAAAAAGTTGCCAACTTTCTCATTTTCAATGTGTAAGTAATTTGGTAGTCTTTTCTTAAATCTAAAAAGCAATTTGAGTCATCTTTTCTTACATCTAAAAAGCACTTTGAGTTGTCTTTTCTTAAATCTAAAAAACATTTTGAGTCGTCTTTTCTTAAATCTAAAAAGCACTTAGAGCCTATGTGCAGAGATGTTTACAAAAAATAGCTATTCTCAAACGTACTGAAAATTGAGAACTAAAACTAGTGTCATAGCTTGGCTGCCCATAGTCTAATCGAGCTAGAATTTTCCCGTAACGTTCCCCTGGTGGAGGCCCGTCACTGGAGCAAATGTTGACAATACGTGTTCAGTTCCCCATGTACTATAACATGATCCCTCTATCACCTTGTACTGTACTGGTACGTACAGAGTATATCACAGTATCTTATAATATTAGCATCGTATATTGCATTACACATACTAAAACATCAACGCCAATAAATTATCAACTATGTGCACAAAAAATCACAAAACAGCTAAAACAGTGACTAAGTTAATCATAACAGCACTTGTCAGTGTATATCATTACTAATAAATATGATTTACTGAGAAGATGGAACATTTCAGTCCAATAATCATGTACTATTCTATAGTTGAATATGTTTGTCAAAATGTCAAAATGTCAATCTTTATTCCCACAACATCAACTGAATTGAATTGTTTAACGGCTCATCAATACATTTTTAGGTTATTTCAAACTGCCCCAGAGATAGTTTGTTTGTTCGTTTGTATGGTGTTTTACGTCATTTTCAACACATGTAAGGTTATATATGACGGTCGATTTTTTGTGGTGGAGGCAGACCACCCACTTTTCCTGGGTAGAACCAGTACTGTACGCCTCCAGCCATCTGCAAGTATTAAAGACATTTTCTATAGTTTTTTCTGCATAACAGATTTTCTTTAAACTTTTTGTACACTAAGTCTGTTATATATATAGGCAGAAAAGACAAAAAAAATGGAAGGTCACCATGATTGTTAAAATTTTAAAAAATAATTTGTAATGCCACCGCCACGTCAATCTGTCCAAAAAGTTGAACAAGTCCATGAAATAGCTAAATAAGACATTTTTGAAGTCTAATCATTTATTCATTGGTCACAATTCTGCTAAAATTGTATTAAAGTAAAGAACATTTAATTACAATAACATTTAAAGCTCATCTTTATGTAAAACCTATATTTTTTTAAAAAATCTGTTGAGACCATTACCACAATTTATGCACAAATTAGCCCATAATGATACAATTTCCTTTTTTGTTTGTATGTTCCCAATAATAGAATTTTTTTAAACTTTTTAAGCACATAGTTTAACAAGAACATAGTTTAACATATATAAAAACAAAATGTGCAATAAAAATGTTAGGTCCCCATGCCTGTTTAGAATTTTTTTTTGAAACCCTACCCCTATGCTAAAAGGCCAAGTTTTGTATGACATTATATAAAAATGGTATATTTTCCTTTTTTGTTATGTTCCTAACAACAGAATTTGTTCAAACTTCCTAGGCACTTATTTGAACATATATTGACAAAATATGCAATTAAAATTATAGGTCACCATGCATATTGAGATTTAATATTGTTTTTTGGAACCCTACCATTATGCTTATTTTTTTAATTTTGTTGGAATTTTTACAAAATGCTATATTTTTCCTATTTTATGTATCTAATAATAGGCATTTATTTAAATAAAGACAATAAAAAAAAAATTAAAAAAATTTAAAAAAAAGAAAAAAAAAAAAAAAAAAAAAAAAGAATACAACTATACATCAAAATCAACATTCCTGTAAATTTTTAGGAAAATCCATCCAATAGTTTTAGCTGAGAAGTCGCCCAGAAATGCTGCGCATGGAAAACTACCGAAAATGCCTTTAAAGGGAAACATGCTCGGAGGATCGACTCCAATACAAGGAGTTAAATGCAGCGTTTTTGTTTTTACGCATATTACCTGGTTCTACCTTGCCGATTGAAATGAATAAAATTCACCAGGTTAATATATCTTGATGAATCATATGCATGATTTGTGATTTTGATTCTATTTTAAAACCTGAACTTTGAGAGTTATAATGTTAGACTGTACTTTGGGCTGCCATTTCCCATGCCAACTTGTTTAGGCAGTGGATTGAATGTTGTTTAACGGCTCATCAACACAGTATAGGTTATTTAGAGCCGCCCCAGAGTGGGGAAGGATACATAGGAATACGGGAACCATGCCCTACTCTTATTATCGAACAGATTCCTATGGTTCTTTAACGTGCTCGGAGGATAGACCGATACACGGGACAGCCCGGTTTACGTCCCCATCCGAAGGACGAGGCTAAGGGAAAGTGTCTTACCCAAGAACACACCGACGTAATACAGTGGCACCACGGAGGATTGAACTTGTTTAGGTAGAGGATGTAAAATTTCAGAAAAATTACCGTTGATTCAATAAAATGTATCTGTTATTTGCAGTTATTACCACCTTTTAAAATGCGTTCTTTGGAGCCGTTGAAAAGCAAAGAATGAGACATTTCACGACTTGAAAAATAAAACAAAATTAGATTTTCTCTTGTTTCTAGACAATCATATACACTTATATAACAGTACAACACCTATAAAGTTCATTAATAGTATTTCTGGCCATAAACAACACTTACACTGTGCCTGAAAAACTAATTCTTACATAATTATTAATTAAATAATGCCTCAAACAAGCAAATAGTAGTGAAATCAGTAGATATAACTATTAATAACAACAAAATGTTTTTTCACAGCAAATATAGCAGTGGTAAGCTCAGATCAAAAATAAATGTAATAGCAGTTAAAGAAGACAGACACAATGCAGTTAAAGAAGACAGACAGACACAATATTTGATTCTCACATTGTAAATAAAAAAATAAATATATAAAAACAGTTTTAAATAAATAATTCAAATTGATAATAAAAAGTAAACAAACAAACTCTAGATCTACATTTAGCTATACCCAAACCCCTGAAACAGGAACACACTTGTAAATTAGTTATAAAAATGATAACGAAATTAATGAATACAAAATAATGAAGAAATTAATGGATAATTCACAAGAGAATATGTGTCCCATAATAGCTTTATATTTTGTTCCATGAATAAAATATCACTACTTATAAATGTGCATAGATACTGTAATTACCTTAAAAATGCAACCGTTTTTACAGATAAATTGATACATATTGATACATATGATGGAATTTTAACTTTGCCATCATCAACTTCTCCCTGACAAATGAATGTTTAACAAAAGGTTGACTGCGAATGAAGTGCTATTCTGAATACAGCCATATGACTGGCTGATAATTTCTTTGATGTCAAATGAATTTACTGGCCAACCTGTTTTATTTCGTTATTCTACATTGATGGATGCCGTTATCTGACTGGAAACAGGGATTACATTTTTTTTTAAAAACTATATCGGAGTGGTGTGGGAGCGCAATAATAAAATTGAATTGAATTGAATTGGGTTTTAAGGCGCACCAACACATGAAAAGGTTATATGGCGCCTAACAGGCATGAACATGCCAGGCTTATCTTCCATGTACATCCAGATAAAATATGGAAAATGGGCCTAGAACCTTCTCACCCTGAACTGCACAGTTGCTGCAAATTCTATCGTAGAAACTCCATTTACGATGGAGCCACGTTTATTGCTTTTCTGCCACTGCTTTTTTGATGCGAGCGAGATAGCACCTGAAATAATGCAGGGATCATGATGAAGACCTTTAATGAACATGAACAAAAAATGATAAAATGAACATGAATTTGGGGGGATTCTACCCCTCTGCCTACCCCTCCAAAGGGATCTGCAGTGGCCCTATTCTTTGCCCCGAGACCAAACGGGGGCACCCGGGAACCACACGGGGCTAATAAAATTGAAGTAATTATGGTTGGAAAAATCAACTATGTGTTGCGTTTCCTTTTTGCACTTTGATCAATTTTAGATATCTCACTCGATGAAAGTGCTACTGAAGTAAAAATTCTTCCATTCTTAACATATAGTAGTAATTCTTTTAAAAAAGAAGTGCATGCCAGAGTAACAGATTTTGACTGCTTTTATCACACGATACCTGCTGTCATTGTAGCAATCTTGCTCAACGATTAATTGTTATTCCATTACCGACAGCAAACACTGAATCTATTTTATTTTAAATTTGCTGAATTTTTATTTTTTATACTTTCATGAATTGAACTGAATTGGGTTTTTAAGGCGCACCAACACATGAAAGGTTATATAGCGCCTAACAGGAATGAACATGCCAGGCTCATCCTCCATGTACATCAAGATAAAATATGGAGAATGGGCCTAGAACCTTCTCACCCTGAACTGCAGAGCCACGTTTATTGTTTTTCTGCCACTGATCTAGTGAGTTGAGCGAGATGACACCTGAAACAATGCAGGGGTCATGATGACCTTTAATGAGCATGAACAAAAAATGATAAAATTAACATTTGAGGGGGGGGGAGGGGGGGGGGGGGGTGCGGGTTCTACCCCTCTGCCTACCCCTCCAACGCGATCTGCAGTGGCCCTATTCTTTGCCGCAGAACCGAACGTGGCCCCCGGAACCACACGGGGCTATACTTTCATGAAAATTTATCTGTAAATATGTCAAAGATATTAAATCTAAAGTAATGATGACATTTGTTGTTTTTTTGGTCATTTTTCTGAGTTACATATCTTAAAACCATTAAAAGTTAATTTTATGGAACTATGATTGAACAAAATTTGACTTTTGAACATAGCTGTATTTTTATGTAAAAGAGAAAAGTCTTGAACATCTATTAATCTTATCTGGGACCCATATTCTCTTTCTCTAAACAAAAATCGAACAAGTAATATTTTGCAAGTGAGTTGACTAAATATTTGAACTATACAAGAAGGCTGTACAAAGAATGCCTCCAAAAATAATAACAATTCAGAGTGAGCATTTTTAAGCAAAGATTAGTGAGAATAAATTTCAGAAATCTCTCAGATGAACTGCAATGCAATAGCTACATGTGATCAACAGTAAACAACAAACAACTCTGTTAAACAGACAAACACTTAACTGCCACAAATGACAACACGGTAATAAACAATCTGTACAAATCTTAGACTAGTAATACAAACTGTCTATATTGATGGTTAAAGACCAAAAAGGCTTACCATATTTCACCCTTTAAAAGCCCTGCATGATTTTAAAACTGAAAATGGATATGTGCCTTCTCCCAGTGATTGCGACTTTTCCTAAAAGTAGATCAACCAACATCGATCGATAAAAACATAATAATGGCCAATATCAACATTTTTTTTTACACTCAATAGTTTTGTTTATGTCATTTACATACTTCTTAATAAACAAAAAATCTGGAATCGATGATTTTTTTAACTACATACCAATACATGGAAGTTATTTACATAAAATGGTACCGGTGTTCTTAGAGGCGCTTAAATGAGCGAATATGGTAAAAGCACATTTTGGCATATAACCCTTGAATTATGTATTAAGGAATAAAATTAATACACTGAGCATCAAATCCTTGATGTGTACACAATCCAGGTTTGCCATTTTGCAAGAACTTTGCCAGAGATTCTCTTTCATTGCAATCAAATACATTCCACGCTGAATTCATATAATTATATTCCGAGTGCAGAATATTTCGAAAAACTATAAAATCTATACCATTTCAAAGTGAAATCATAGCAGCCTTGAATCGTGATGAAGGTCATGATTTTATACAACATCCTCAAACAATGAAACAGGCACTATAAACTACACACTGCAGAATAATGCCTTCATTATCACACTAAATGCTGTTGGAAGCTTAAAAGCCATCATGAAAAAGTCTACAATGTCACGCTAATTGCTTTAATACACTACATTCTTCAATAAGCTTTCATCTACAATATTACAATATCTAATAGTTCAAAAATATGCTGTTAAAAACATTCATGGTAGTCCTAATCTATGAAAACTATGTAATTTTTAGTTTTATAATCTACACATTTAACAACATACTTTTTGTTTCAAAATACAACTATTAAATCGGTCTAATACTACAATTTATACAATAATAGTGCAAAACAAAACTGCAGAAACAATCTAATACTACATGAACTCATCTAACTACCACGTTTTATTATGATTATGTTGGATTATGAAAATATATTAGCAAAAATAATGAATTTAAGTACAACACGGCCGTTTTCCACAGAGGCAAAGCATATTCTGATTTGACCCTGTATGTACAACACACACCTGCTGTCAAACAAGTAGTCCGACACCTAAAATAATCTTACATGTTGAGGTATTCCTCAGCATTAAAATTTGTTTGAATGGTGCTTTATGTCATTTTTAGCACAAGTGAGGCCAAATATGATGGTCGTTTGTTTTTGCAGTAGGGGCAGACCATACCATTTTCCTGGGTAGAAACTACTGTATACCTCCCACCATCTATAAGAACCGACACTTTCCCACTTTGTGCCTTGATACATGACTTTGTGTACAATGTCATGTCTACTTTAAGCTGTATATAAATATTGCTGATTTGTATTTGTTTTCTTCCAATATTTTATCATGTTTTACTGAAAAAATAGAAAATGGCAACACAATTTGATTGATTATCAAATATTGAAAATTGTAGACAAACTAGAATAAAGCAACAGGTGGTATGTAAAGCCACTTTGCTCAGAAAGTAGCAAGGCATTAAATAGAACCCAATTTGTGTTCCATTCTAATATTGTTTTCTTGAAACTTGATATGACCAGATGACAGCAAATATGAATTTAAGATATATTTTTGCTGTTGAATATATATAAATATACTTTTAATATTAACAGCAAGGCAATTAATTTGGTGTATGCGAGTGTGAAATTCTTAAATATGCAACACATAGAATACGAAATTTTAAGACACATAGGTTTGTAGCTGGTGAACTGAAGTATAGCCATTAATACAATCATAAAACTCAGATCGGTCAAGAAAAATAGTCAGATCACAGAACACACATAATAAGACTTCAGCACTGCTATACTGAATATTTGATTTGATTTGAATTGAGGTTTTAAGGCGCACCAACACATGAAAGGTTATATGGCGCCTAACAGGAATGAACATGCCAGGCTCATCCTCCATGTACATCGAGATAAAATATGGAGAATGGGCCTAGAATATATAGAATATGATATTAAAAGCAAAGGAAATATTTGACAAATATTGACAGATCTATTGCATAAAATTATATCCATATTTGGAACAATTACAGAGGGTTAAATATGTACAATCAACCAAAGTTCAACTTTTCCCATCTAAACCTAAAATACAAGTTATCAGAAACAAATGTTTTTGATTGATAACTTGAAAGTAAGTGATCCATGATGGACATCGTAGGCTACAGTGGTGTTTGCTGTTCAAGAATGGGCTATACATACAAAAGGAAAGAAAAAAGTAACGCAACTCGGGAATTTTCGTTTATATTGTGTGTATAATAATGCTGCTGTTAATCGAATGGTACATGGCTTCATTCCACCTTTCCTTTCGAACGAAAGACTAAAACAACACATAAAACACTAAATGTTATCCCTTCAATGTTTCATTATTGATAGAATACGCGTCTGCCTCAAGCAGGTGAGCAAATTTAGGAGGTAAAATACTGCAATCTCTTTACATCAAATACAGTACTGAAATGGCTCAAATTTTGAAAGCAGAACTTCAACATTTATGAATTTCGTGTGACGAAGTGTACTGTGATTTAAAAGTCTACAACAGCACAGTTTTGTCTTTTCTCTAACTAGATGCAACCCTTTTTTCACAAAACATCTTGGGAATTCTCTGGAATATTATGTGGAATTAAGTGTGCTGTACATAAATTATACAGTGGAAATTCCCCGAGTTGTGTTTCTTTTTTCCGTTAGTATATTATTACAATACATATTTGAAGATACATGTAACCATAATTAATGTAAAATAAAAGGATGAGTCATCAAATAGAGAAAGCCTTCTTATGCAATACAAGTAGAATCACCACTAACAATACAGTATGTACTTTCCACCAATTATTATATTAAATGTTAAACAATTAATTAATAATTGATTGATTTTTAACATTAACAGATTATTTCGTCTGAGACATCGATTATCAAAATTATAATATTTCTTTTATGTTTGTTTCTGGTTTTAAGGGGAACAATCACAGGCGTCATATCTATCACAGAAAAAAATATAAATAAACATAAATATCTACAATTTGGGAACAAACATTTAAAACACTGTTAGATATTTTAAGGTTACAGATATTTTGAAATGACGTTGCACAAAGTTAGATCAGTATATCCAATAATATTAACTTGCGATTTTCTTTTTGTAAAAATCTGTGCTTCATCTTCTCATAAAGATTACAATATTCCACAGGAAAACAAGTCATACATTTTAACAACCCTTTCGTACACATAAATAGGTGTCAACCTTTTTTTTACGTTTAAATTTCACCAAAATCGTCAAACAATTGATAAAATGTGTTATGTTTGAAACACAATAAGGTCCGTTTTTCCCCGCGATAATCTGACATGCAACTTCAATCTTTCAAAATATATTTTCTCGAAACATGGACAAAATATATTCTAATTCGTTCTTTGTCTGTTTTTTCAAATCATATAAACCAGATTTATAACAACTGATTGAGTTAATAGTAAAAATATATATCAGCCAGTGTTAACTTTAAATGGAATATCAAACATCACGAAACCGCATAAAAGAATTAACGTCTAAATCACGGGATAGGAAGATGATTGATTTTACATGATTACATTGAAACAATGGTTATTTACAATGATTGCGCAACAATAAGCATCACATATAGTATAAATATGCGAAAAGGGTGTTAACATTACAAGGCCGACATATAAAAATAGACAAACTTACGATGAAGATATTCATGGTCCAATGTCATAACAACATGAGTTACAATTATGATGGAAAATTGGTTTTAAAAATTGCACAGAGGTCAAGTCCTTCCTGAGAGAGAATTGTTTGCTAAGGTAGTGACTAAAGCAGTAATGTTAGGGAGTCATGCATTGGTTGATAGGGAAGAAAAGTGATTACACATGCGATTTTATAATGACAGAATGTGCTTTTGAGTGAAAATTGTACTAAAACAAAGTACTATTGTTTGGGGCGCTTGTTTCAGCCAAACGTTTTTCTGCAATAACTTGAACAGTTTAAATAATACGCATATCAGGCATTTTTAATAGTGGTAAATAAAACTACTTTAATTTTGAAAATCGGTTGAGAAATAAATATTTTACAGCCAAAATGATTTTTTGATGGGGCTTTTCCTATGTAAATTCCTTGTTGGTGGAACAGCAGAAAATTAAGAAATTTCAATTAACTTCAGTTAGCCTTCATATTTTGCTATAAAACTTTCAGGGTGTCTTAATTTACGAATATCCAACAATTTAAAACCATTTTTGGATAAACATTCTAAAAAAAATATTTTTCATGCAGCAGGATTTTGCATTGAAAATGCCTCACCAAAAACAACTATCGCGCATGAAATTTTTATTTCGCAACCGATTTTGAAAAGTAAGGTAGTTTTATTTACCACTAAAAATGTCTGTTTCACTGATATACAACTTATTTAGGTAGTAGATTAATTGTGCAAGTGCCCCAAACAATAGTCTGCATATGTACAGCAGTTTCAGTTTAGTACATGATAAGTTTATTATTAAAGGAAAATGACAGTAGTGAGATTATATACTTGCCCTGTTTAAGGTAGTCAATATACTTTAATACAATCAGTGTATCATGAAGTTTGATTTGTCCGAGGATTTAAATGTTCCAACAGCATACCTGCCATATCTCTGAGTTAAATTAAATCTAGAACTTTTTTAGAAGATCGATCCATGTCAATGACAACATAAAATGAGATGCATATATATATGCAAAAGACCTCCTCAAAACTCTAGAAGAGAAAATTTACTTATATTTTGTGATTATTTCAGTTGCAAATAATGCGAAAATAACAAAATCTCCGATTCAAGCCCACTTATTCCTCTTTTGGAGACCAGTCTTTACAAAGTGGCAGGTATGCGACAGAAAAGACAATGAAGATTAAACTATTTAAGTATGCAATAAAAGTATCAGTCCTAGAATACTGAATATTTAGATGTTTATATTTTAATAAAAGATTTTCATTCAATCTTTATAAGGGATATCAAGGGAACATGTGATGTAATTCTTGGTGCGATAATCATTTTAATTATCAGAATGCCAATTATGCAATTCTAAGCTTACACTACTTCATTAGTAAATATTAGACGCACACTGATTTTATGTGGGTGAATCCTAATATGATAAATATACATTTATGACATTTACAGTTAATTTTTGTCTGAAGCTTTTAACAAGCTTTTAATTGCTGTCTAGCAATTGTCATCATGAATTGAGAACTACTGCATAAAAATATGATTAATATTATGCAATGGTCAGCAACTTCATACTATTTTAGTGTGACAAAAATCAAACAATAGGCAGATAACAAGTAAATGTGCATATTGTACAAGTAAACATGCCACATGTTTACATTTAATTATCATTGTATACATCTATTATGCAGGTTAATTGCAGCTATGAAGAAGTTTATAATTTACGTAAAAAAATACAAGATGATTGCATTAAGTTTAATTAATGTACAATTGTTTGCACGAGGCTTGCACTGTTTGCACGTGAAATGTGATGACTAGAAAGAAACATAACAGACATGAATGGAAGAGAAACGACAAGAAATAATTACATGAATACTGTATTGGTAGATTTGAAAGACCGGAAGTTGAAACAATAAACATGGTCCGTTTTATACAATTTAACTCGATCCATGCACCAAAACTTAATAGGCCATGTCATGGATCAAGTCATTTATAATCAAAATACGTTACATTGGTATTTTAATTATTGCAAATTTACATATCCGACAGTCATGGAATGCGTATACATTGTGTATAATGAATGTGTCAGAATCACAACATAGAAAAAATATGTAATAATCAACAAAACACAACCGAGATATTGGAAAAATAGACAAATATATATGACACTATTTCATACTTATAATTATGAATACATATCTTCATCTATAATCTGTAAATATATTATTATTCTACATCCTCAAAATGAACTAACAAGCTACAGCTACGAATACAATATTATCTGGTTGCCCTCTATAAAGCTAAATCATTAGAAAATATTTCAAAATACTTATTTACAGTAGCAACCACTATGATATTATTTATATATTTATACTAGGATTAAAGATACATTTTAATGTCCAGATTTAAAATTCCAGACAGTCATTTTCGTTTTTCCTCCTAGATAAAAATGCCATCAAGTGCAAATAAATCCTACTGCATTCTGCACTATATTACTTATATTCAGTAGAAACTTGCGAAAATATTGTGCAACATTTGCCATCATGTAATTACAAGCTAATAACTTAATTGTCATTTTGACAACGATTTAAACAAATCTATTTTTAAAGTTCATATATCTACTTAACTATTACAGATGCTAAATACAACTGAACTCTAGAACACACAGAAACAGATTTACATGACTTTGAATCTCAATATCTGTTAAATGCAAAACAAAACAACCCTAATGAAAGACTGCTCATAGCAGACCCCACTTCCAGTTCAAGGATCTACAAATAACAAATCAACACATTATCGCACATGTTAACAAATATAACAGATCTTATCTTAATTATTTAAGACTCAGAATTACATTCTACCCGTCTGTCCTTGTGCGTGGCTAGCGTCGTCGTCCGCAGAGAAGCTGTGTCCGGTGCTAATCACCCTGTATGTGAGAAGACCATCATGTTGCTGCAGTACCATCCCCAGTCTCTCCAGGCTAGGGTTGTCCTTGGTGGCCATCTGGAGGGCGCACCAATTGGCCGTACGTGCCTTGCGTGTCAGTACAGTCAACTCAGATATAGCTGCAGCCAGGGCCAAAATATCTGAAACATAGACATAATAACTAGATACACTGAGCTCATCACTTGGGTGAAGACTTCACCAGTTGGGCATACATGATGTAGGTGTAAAATAGTGAACTTGGACATAGTCATTGCTAAAGCCAATACATCTGAAGCAGTGTCACATGATAACAATGTCACAATCTTTCCAAATTTAAATACTACATACATGTAAGTCTGAATATTATGTCTACAAACCAACAGCATTTTCATAATAGAAAATGTGATTTTTTTTCTCCACTTTTATGAAAAAATAAAAATGCATACCTACCATGTGAATAAAATGACCTCTGTCAGCAATGAAAAACTGAAAAGGCACATTAATATGTATCAATGTTTAAAATTCGAAAACTGTCAGGTAAATCACAGTCTTAAAACAGCTAAATGCAAACTTGCATAGCATTCGTAACATTTCAGAACCACTACCAAATGGATTCAAAGACTCTCTACGATAGTGTTTTGAACATAAGGTGAAACCTGTTATTTTTTACATGTATACCTTTCTCATCATGATGCCTTGGGCCTCCATTCCTGTGCCTGTTTGCAGAGTTGACAATTTCCTCCTTCCTACGAGCCTGTACCTTCCTGATGCCCTCCAACCAGCGCTCCAGGGCCGAGTGAATACTAGGGTGGATGTTCAGCTCACGGAGTTTCTCCATCTTCTCAATAAGTGTTATGATCTGTATATATAATGGTAGTTGTCATAAGGATATAATTACATAGCTTGCCTTCTCTTTATCTCTTACAACTATATTAGCATAGGGTATAATCTGCTATTCATTATTTACATAAATTGCATGCAATGTTATGTGACTGATGCCTCATCATTTATTAAACAACAATGTAGGTATCTTTAATTTGATCTTGACCCTGCATCAACTGATGGCAGGACAAGTAGCCTTTGAACAAACCACGCATACATATTCTCAGGAGACACCAATTTGAGGAAATTAAAGAGACAAAACAAACATGACATATGTAAACTAGGTGACATTAAAAGTATTGAAAAATTACATCTTATATTAGATCTTATAATGAATTTGATATTTACAACTATACTGAAGGTATGAGAATGATGAACATCCAATACTTTTAGGTTTTGCCTGAAACCATTTAGGTTGCTTTAATCGATCATGCCCGATACTTTTCACATGTCATGAAAATTGGAAACAAAAATATTATTTACTGACTTTGCAACATATGGGTCAATGATAGGACTACCTCCTGCCACACTTTTAAAACATAAAGCATGAAAGGTAAATAAATAAATAAATGTTAACTTCTGAAACAAGTTTGAGTTCCATTTCTTGAAATAAGAAATAATAATAATAGTGGTCGAAATTAGCACGAGCCCGAAAGCAAAACACTAGTAAAATACACTATGGGCTTGTAAAAAACCAAATACTGCAAGCCCGAATTGCTTGTAAAAAAGAAAAGAGAATAAAACGTAACTTTAATTTAACGTATTTTCGTATTACTTCGGGTTTTATGTGTACTTCCTATTTTTGGAAAACAATGCGCGACTTGAATTAATCATTAGAAGCGGCGATTGTCACTTGACCCAGAGTAACCGACATCTGATTGGTCAGTTCATTCGGAATATGTATTCCTATGTGTTGACTGAAAATAGGCCCTGGCTTCGATATGCGGAGGACAAACATGCTATGGTGTTTGGGGGCGAATGAAAGCTTTTGTCTTCACCCAGTCTGCGAAAATCTGTTAGATGCTGTTAATAGTCACGAATGCAGCAAGTCCCATACAAAGATAGCCCCAAGATACTTAGTCAAAGACGTGAAGAATCTGAAGCCGCTAAATGTGTAACTCAGCTGAAGAAAGTAGAGTATGGACAGCTCTCAATTAAATACAGAAATGCTCATTATATAGCCACACACCACAAACCCTTCACTGACTATGACCCCCTTTGTACATTAGATAAGATGAACGGTCTTGATGTCAGCGACTTTTTTTATCGAGCTAGTAAAATTTCTGTCGGGCTTGTAAAAATGTCCATGTTAGTAGCCCGAAGGACTTGTACTTTCAAATCCTAATTTCTTTGACTGTAATAATATATTTTACCCTGGCATGTTCCTTGAATGAGTCTACTACAAGCCTGTCTACCCTGGATGGGTTAGATGGAAGTCGGGGCACTACTATGTTGTTGGCGCTCGACACTTTCTTACCAGGGTTCTGTCTTGCCATTTCTGCTTCCGTCTATAATAAATCAATATGGTGAACGTTGATGTGATTAGGTTAAGCTGTCTATATATATTTAATTCACCCACATAAAGGAATATGAATTTGTGTCTACACTGTTTACCAAAGTCATCTGAAGTTGAAATTTGCTTAGTTAGTAAAAGATTTTGGGCAATAACTCCGTCAAGTACTGTATGTATGAATAGCCATTGTCGATCTTTTCCATGGATGTACTGAAAAAAAATTCAAATCAAATTTGGTGAAAATCTGGAATTGTTTGTTAAAGTTATTGAGTATTCCTTATTACAACATAATCAAGGGCAGTAATTCTGAGACACATGTATAATTTTGGTCACTGTCAAATTTGTCTGATATCTTACTGAAACAAACCTTCATGTCGACTTGGGTGAATATCATGTCCAGGCCTGGAATTCACCAACCATTCTTCAAACTTTTCTTAGACTTGAGCTCAAGTACTCAAACTTTGTTCAAAAATATTCCTATGACATTCAAAGATAGACACTCATATGAAGTTGCTATTTATTAGTATTTGTCATAGTTATACATAGCAGCTTGTTATGAATGTTTACCCTTTAAACTTATAAAAATATCTGTGATTGAAATGTGCATACTAGGGCTGAAGTCTAAAAATATTCTCAAGAATGGTTGGTGAATTCAAGGCCAGAAGCTGAAATTTACCAATTTTTCAATAATCAAGCACAATAAATCTGAAAGGCAGAAATAAATATTGCTCATTTTGGAAATTGTCCGAGACCTTATGGAAACAAACATTCATAAGAAATTTCCTGAAAATCGGTTACTGAAGTTATTTTGTCCACAACAATTAACAAATGGACGAACGACAGACAACATGCCATCCCATAATCTCGTCTGGCTTTCACACATGAATAATATAACACATCGTTTGCAAAACTTTATTTATCTAAACTTGCTATTTGAATTTAATGGCCAACAGAGGAAATTATATCAAATTAGTCTACATTTACCATTACAATGTTACTCAGATAAAGGCAGGAGTGCATTTTAGGTACACCTTTTCTACCCAAACACCTACATGTATATTAACTTGTTTTCTTCTAAAGTATCTAAACATATCAAAGTCCACAAAAATAAAACATCTGAAAATTCTGTAAATGAATATGAGAATGTCAATAATGTGGTTGAGGCTAAATTTTATAATCAGTTGGTGTATCTAATTTTAATATATCATACAATGTCTAACAATTACAAATCACATACCTTTTTACGCTCCGTTTCAACCTGTTTGAATTGCTCATAACATTCCTCAAGTTTGATATGAAGCTCATTCGCAGGACCACTTCTTCTTGAAGACAAGAAAAAAGAATATACCAATAAATGTGTACACCAATAAATAAAGAGCATATAAAAAGTATTTCAGGGCAACTCTCTAGGTCAATGGAGCCAATTTGGCCCCATTTGGTTCCAATGGAAAAAAACATTTATTTAGAAAGAATGAATGTTTTTTTATTGTCACGTCAACAAATAAATGCGTCATAATGTGCGCAGAAATGATGAAAACTAAACAAATGAAATAGTTAAGTTATTAAAAAAAAAATGTAAAAATATATTGTTAAAACTAATACAAATAAGGGATGATATGGTAAAAGTATGTATCTGTAGCGGAACAAAAGCTTGTCATGAATGGGCTATTTAGAGAATATATACATGTAAATCTGTAACAATTAGATCATTCTGGAGATAAAATTTAGGTATAAATAATTTATAGTCTTTCATTGTACATGCTGTATACTATGACTTTCAATACCGGCAATTAATTTAAATTGGTTATTTGAATTTGGTTTTAAAAAAAAAAGCAGTTTAATATTAATTTATAATAGAAATATCGACTGATAGCTAGTGAAACAATGTAATGATTAATTTTTCTTCAAATCAGTGTGTGTAAGATTTTGGTTTTAAGAGATTTAACCATTTCCCTTTAAAAATATGTTTATATTGTGAAATCAACTTCCATCTGGTATAACTTCTTTAATTCTAAAACTACATGGAAAAATGTATGTACTGAAATGTATTATTTTTTCGCTCCTTTTTCAATATGTTAAATTTTGAAGAAAGTAGGATAAAGTACCTGTGCTGCCTAAAGTTGTTAAGGAATGGATGATAACCATACACATATTCTGGTGGCACCTCATACACCAGATCTCTGTACATGGGAACTACATTTCCGAAGGCATCTATGGCACAGAACTCAAATCCCTCCGGTGGAACAGGTGGGTGTTGTAAGGCGGCCCCTGGTGGGATAAGTAGTGGCATCTTGGCAGGGTACTTGAGAAGATGTGGGTGGGGAGAGGGAGCAGCATGAAGCCGTTCACAATTCCTTTCATACATGTACGGAGATGCAAGGAATTCATGCCCTACTTTTTCTGCTGTCATCGGAATACGTTGGTTGGGTGGAAGCTGGTGATACGAGCTTTTGAATACTTGTTGCGGGACAAGTTTCTCTACATGAGGAATCACAGACTGCACATAATGGACGGGTTTCATATGATGCTGCTGCATGTAATGTTTTGCTACCGTAAATGTGCCATCTGCCGTCTGTCTGTCCATACTGCCGACCGAGGAGGAGCGGTCGGGAACTGATCCCGGTGTACTTGGGTTGGACCAAGCCTGACTGTTGTGTAGACTCGTTGGTGTGTGGGTCAAAATCCTGAGAGGCTGAACTATTTTCTGTTCCCGGACATTGCTGGGCTGACTTTGTGCCATGCTGTTGAAAATGCACTGAGTTGTAGCTGCTGTTGGTATTGTGCTATTTGAAGATATGGGCTTGAACTCCAGTTTACGATTGACTGGTACAATGTTCATGTTCATTTTAGCCTGGTATGCTAATGCATCTCTCGGTGAATAGAGATTTGATTTCTCTGACTGGTACTTGAGCATCTCCGCTTGATCAATATGAGAGGCATTTCTGTTATCGAAGCTAGGTGCATGCTTGGTAGATGACATGTTTAACTGAGATTCTATGACACTGTTTGAGTTTTTCATCATACTCTGCTGCATGTCTCCATTAGAATTTGAAGTTAAGCGTGAAAGCTGCTCTACCGGGATTTTGGTGTTGACAAATGGCTGAAAGGCAGATCCCGCACTGGCAAAGTCACTCAGCTTTGTGTTTGCTGCAAAACTTGGGGTATTGTTATTATTAAACACATTGCAGTTCTCCATATTATGTGTTATACTTTGCAGTTCTAGATATATGTCTGTGTCACTGGAATGTTTACTAGATTGGGATGTGTACGATGATATACTGCTGCGATCTGATGTTTGTCTGCCCACTGATGTTGGTGGCATCGGAGAAAAGAAATCGTAACCAAAATCCTCTGAGATGTTGGTGTTTAACGCACGATTCTCAAAATTCTGTCTGCCCATATCCTGGTTTTGTGAAATATTGTTTGATGTGATCGACTGGGCCATGGCTGTGGAGGTATTGTCGTTCTCCTGGGAAAAAAGTTTCTCCTCCCAATAGTTTGGAGTACTATGAAACTGTCCGGCGAATGGTAAAGGACTTCTCACATCAGAAGCCCTCAGGAAGGCACAGTCTTCCAAACCAGCAGACCAAACGTTGTTTAAGCTGAAGTCAGGGGTACTGCAACATATATGGTATGCACAAATTAGGACAGATTCTTGCCAGTCATTTAGGCAATCCTTAAACAAGAATCGGTTTGCTGATAAATCAGCAGGTTGTTTCATGAACAGTAAAAACTCATAAAGGAATATATGGTAATTAACACCTTAATGTGTTTGGGCTATTCCATTAAAACATACATGGGACCCCAGGAAGGCACTTTTGAAATTGACCACCCACCCATAGATGCAAAATTGAGTTTGCAAGACCCACCTAAAGAATTTAAGTTGGCTAAAATACACCCACTCGTAGATTTTATTTATTTATTTATTTATATTGAACTACATATATATTTACATATGTACTACATACAGACATGACAACTGCTAGAAGAACGTAAGTGGTTCTAGCCACAGTCAGCAAATTGGGAAAAGTCCTAGGCCGGCTGTTTTTGGGAAAAAGAAGTAAGAGATTGTCAAAATTGGGGGAAAAAGAGCATGATTTTCTTAAGGGAATGTTTTTAAAGAGAAATGTATGCTTTAGGTATAATATCAATCGGGTATTGAATTTAGCAATGATTTTAACATAAAAACAAACAATGGAAAGTAACTTTCTAAAAAAAAAATTACCCAGGATTGGGAAAAAGCTTTTTTGCTATTGGGAAGAGGCTGAATTTCGACCCCTCTTAAATAGGTTAAATAAACCCTGATAAGGTTCTATTTTCCTTTAGGCCAAATAAAATTATACCTGTGTTTACTGTAACATTGTTGAACAAAATAGGGTAGGTAGGTAGGCATTTTATTTTATTTTTTGGCGAAGTTAATTAATTTTAAGGTGGCGATGAGCTTTGATGAATGGGAAAATGTGGTATTTTAACTACAATAGATATAACAATATGAAATTGTGTATGTTTTATTGTTTCCCAAAAGGCATCGCAACAACTGGCTCTTTTCCCAATCACTTGCAATTATTGCAAAGGGGTAAAACAGTTTAATTCTTTCGCAAGTCCGGAAGAGGGTCAGTTCCAACAGTTGGACAATGAGCACATGATCGCGTGATCATAATTATTTTTTCAAAAAAGGAGTTGGGGTGTTTTCAGAGGGTCAGTCGGGTTACAGTAAACTCAGGTATAATTTTATTTAGCCTTATTTTCATTTTATTTATCCATTGCATCATATAACAAAAACAATATTATTTTCTTTTACATTTTTATGAACGCGGCGCGAATCACGTCAAAAACCATACTGGGTCCCGCAAATTAAATCATCCAAAACAGGTGCACGTTCCCAGTGTTATTTAGTAGCTTGCATTTGTGAATAAGCGTTCATCGTTAAGCGTTTTGTTTGATAGACTTGCTAAAATAGAAAAAGACTATGAGGAATGTGTATTGCATGTATGTACACAAAGAATGATCGATCATTTCCACATATATTATATATATTAATCCATAAAGATGGCTACATACAAATACAATAATGACAATGCAACCAGTGCTTAAAATGTTGAAGATGTAATTACCGTATTAAAATACATTTCTGTTTTCAATTTAGGAAAATTAAAGCAACCCAACATGGTAATTTACAGCCTCAATGTTTTTACCTGTCAAAGTTGAAAGAGTCGTTGTTGGCAGTGCTGTCATTGTGACTAGTCTGACCGACACCATTAAATGCGAACAGGGAGGAGTCATCGTCCACAATCTTGTTTACAAGATCATCTAGTCCTGAGAGTTTGTCACTGCTGCAACTAGAGTTCAGGTTCAGTCTGTCTCCAAAACTGAGTTGGTCGAAAAATCCTGAGTCCATCGTAGAATTTACACTCTGGTTTCGGGACGTCATATGCACCCCTTTAACATATAAACAATTTGCCAATTAACTGCCATAACTTACATTTTTAACCAAAGTAAAAAATTGGGGGTAAGTTGCAGATTTATGTTACGTGTGACTGTTGTTATACCCACGTTTTTGAAAAGTGTATGACTTCACCATATGAGAGCAAGATTATTTTTGGCTACAAGCCCAGGGGCCCTTAGGGATTGGGGGGAGGTTGTAAGGGGCGTCATAATACATAAATATACACAAAATTCAATTCAAGTTTCATTTTTCTATTTGTTTTTTTTAACTTGGCAAATATACAAGTATACTGCTCTGAAGATACAAAGCATATTAAACAATTTCAGTGTTTCCACCTTAGAGGTGCCGAGGTGGGGGAGTGGGGTTGGGTGGGGGTGAGGTGTGGGTAGAGTTAAACTTGGTCAAATATCTTTTTTTCTTTCTCAATAAAATGTAATGATTTTGAGAATATCAGTATCATTTGCTCCAGGATCACCATGGGACTCTGGGAGAGGTTTTTATTTATAAATACAGAACTTAAGGACAGTGAATACATGTATAAAGTTTAAATTCATTCTGTCAAGTCGTTAAACAGATATAACAAGACAGTCCGCCTGTTGGTAATTTTGAATAAAGTTTCTTGCCTATAAGGGCCAGTTTTGTTAAAATGCAACACAGAGTTGTGAAACCTGTCAGGGCATGAAAATTTGTTTCTGAGTTGCTCGTCCTACGTTATATTTGAATTGTCAAATTGAGGAACTGTTAAAGATTTTATCTAAATTTCTACTCGTCCTGCATCGATGAGCACTCGTCATAGCGAGCGGATGAGTGGAATTTCCATGCCCTGTCTATGTGAGGCTCCTTGATGATACTGAAGCCATAAGTAACATTTAAATGAATTAAATAAGCAATCATGGCAATGTTGAAGATATTTACTAGAAATGTAAAAAACGCAAATCCTAAACGTAAATAAATTTCTAAGTTGAAAAAAAAGAACCATAATTTTGCTACAATGCAATACAGAGTTATGGAACCTGTGTGTGAATGGCCTTGATGATACTGAGGACAAATGAACTTGAAAAAGCAATGTTGCAGATATTAGAGTGTGGATAACTTTAACACAAAACTTTAAGTTTAAATAAATTACATAATTCTAGTACAGTTTCATTCCTTCAAGTGTTTTTTAAGGGGTTGATGTACTATTTGCAAACAATGTTTACTTTAAAGGCCTCTGAAAAAGTTGAAAATGCCATGACAAATAAAAGAGATATGACCTATTGAAAATTTGCCAAGGACCATAAACGGAAGCAGCCATATTGGAACAATGACGTCATCGCGCCATATATGGCATATTGACAAAATGTCTTTTAAAGCAAAGCACTGCAAATGACAAACAAGCATACAATGTATACAATTTTAGATCTGTATATTTGTTTTAATCAATTTGCAGTGATTTTCTTTGCTTTAAAATATAGTTTGCCCCTTTAACTTGAGATATGATGAGAAATTGTCAAACAAGAAACTTATGTGTCTGTGAACAGGAATGCTCCCACTCAGGGTTCAAATTAAACACTTATTTACTTGCTAAATGCAAGTAGTTTTTTGCAGATTGCAAGTAGAAAATATTAGCACTTGCTAACAGAAACTTACTAGGTCCCAGTCTACATTTATTCACTAATCATATTTATCTAACTTAGTTAAATTGGTGGATATAAGTAAGTATAATTATACATTATTACATTCCCAGTCAGGGAACTTTTGAAAAACCATCACCTTAAATGGTGATGATGTTTCATCACATCATAATTAAATACGCAAACTCGCTACCATGCTAAGGTCTGATCTATTTCACGTCCCTATGTTAATCGCCATTATTGTTGTCTGTTGGTATGTTGGTTTATCTGTAGATTATAGATAGGGAACCCTACAGTAGCTTTATAAAAGAGAACCTGTCTACACCCGGGTTGATTTCGAGACAAATGGCAGAAATCGGTGCAGAAGGTTAACACTTGTTACTGCATATCATCCAAATTTTATCGAATTCTGTTTGGTGAATGTTATGACGTTTTCTAAAAATGCATAGATATAGAATTTAGCTTTGACTTGAATATATCAAAGTATGTGTTTCGTGAAAGGAATGAAGCGTTTCACTTTGATCAAGGAGGAACAGTCCAGACAAGGGCAAAATCATTTGGTCCAATGGGGAGTTCATACTCATTTTGTCCCACTAAGGCCTACATTTAAATGATTTTCCAATTATTTTTTCATCACTTTTCAGAGCAATTAAAATTGTAATTGATGCAAACACAGCGACAAAACAAAATTGTTACCTGGATCCTGAAAGTTGTTTGACAAGGAAGCCAGCCGGTTCTTCTGTTCCTGTGTTAGGTAGGCACCTCCTTGATCCCAGCCCGGCTGGGCTTCTCTGTGATTTGTCATGGTACTGGACAAACAATGCTGAAAAGCCTCTACACTAGCATTCTGAAGTAATTAAAAAGATTTTGTAATTCTAACACCTCATTTTTCAACAAATTATTGTGAGTAGGAGATACTCTAGCTTAGGATTACACAGATTTGGCATCAATTACTCTCTGTAAAACAATGACCTCTGAGGCAGGATCAAATCTAATTTTACAATTTGTAGAAGCAGTGCTCAGCCTAATAAGGAAACAGAGCTGTATGAACTTAAAAAGAGCATACCAGGATGCTTCATGTGAAGTGTCATCTAACAGAGGAGATTTTTGCCTGTTTCATTGAAGTGTTACATCATCTCCTAGATGTAACAAGAAATGTGTCCATGGGACACGGATGCCACCACTGACAACAATCCACAGAAAATGTAATATTTGACAAAAACAAGAAATCCGCGGATTCACATGTCTCACCTAACGGAGGCGGGACTTAAAAATAAAAGATAAATGATGTGTAAACATTTTAATAACTAAAAACAATGGAGTTTACAGTTTGCTGAGATGATATTTAATTGCATTTGTTTAAAAACAAAATGCCATTCTATAAAAAAAAAATATCAATAACTAAAAAAATAATCATCTGCTCCAAAAAGTAGGTCAAGGTCATAGATGAAACCCATGCGTCCAAAAAGATGCACTATCCAAGACACAACTATGTCAAAATAGAATGTTTTGTCTTCCAAAGATTAAGCTATAAACTAGGTTTAAAGCATCTAGTGCATAATTATAGTTCATGAGAAAGTGATGTAAATGTAACAATTAAAGTTATCTGCCCTTTGCTTGGAGGGTCAAGGTGACATCCACATTTGCTGTCACGTTGCAATGTACCACTCAAGATACAACTATAAGCAAAGTTTGAAAGGTCTTAGTGCATACAGTTTGTGAAAAAGTGACCTAAACGCAAATGTTGAAGGTAAAAATTATTAAGTTATCTGCCCTTCGCTTAGAGGGTAAGGTCACATCCACATTTGCTTTGTCACGTTGCGCTGTACCACTCAAGATACAACTATAAACAAAGTTTGAAAGGTCTTTGTGCATACAGTTTGTGAAAAAGTGATAAACGCAAAAGTTGAAGGTAAAAAATATAAGGTTATCTGCCCTTTGCTTGGACGGTCAAAGTCACATCCACACTTGCTTCGTCACGTTGTGACGTACCACCCAAGATACAACTATAAACAAAGTTTGAAAAGTGTAGTGCATACAGTTTGAGAGAAAGTGACCTAAACGCAGATGTTGATGGTACAAATTATTAAGTTATCTTCCCCTTGCTTGGAGGGTCAAGGTCACAGCCACATTTGCTTTGTCACGTTGCGATGTACCAACCAAGATACAACTATAAGCAATGTTTGAACAACACTATATACCCCCTCACCATCCGGTGGTGGGGGTATAAAAAAATGTTAACGAAAGTTGAAAAGCCTTCAAGGTTTACTGGTGTGAAATGCTGATAAACACAATAGTTTTGAGAGATCGTTAACATTTACAGGAAACGGCTCTCCTGGCACATGATGTTACATAATTATACTCCCAAGATGGTATATTTTCACAGTACCTTGCCAGAGTAAGGTACTTTTAACTGCGGGAGTGCATTTGAAAAATCTGGAATGACCCAACAGGACATTGAACCAAGGACCTCTGGGACGAGAGGTATGTATGCTAACCATTCGGCCAACTTATTTTCAAGAATAAAATTATTTCCCTTTGGTTCAGTGATTAAAATATCTTATTTAGGTTACTTTTATGAACAAGAGGTCAATGACCTTGAAGCTCTACTGATTGATTTTGATTTCAGGAAGTAGTCGCTACAGACTTGTTTTTTGAAAATCTATTTTTAACCGTGGCGGCCATCTTGAATTTCCGGCCGACCTGAAATTTTGCTAAGATCAATAAGACATTAAGAGCAACATTCCTGTGAAGTTTCATGAAAATCCGTCAAGTAGTTTCAGAGAAGTAGTCGCTACAAGTTTTCATTATATAACTCTATGTAAACAAAAATGGCCGCAGCCATGTTTAACGTCAAATCAAAACGATTTTCGACAAGGACCAACATCATGTCATACTGATCATTTCAGAAAAAGTCCCATATCAATATCTCTTATTGTTTTGAAGAAGTAGTCGCTACAAACTTATTTATTAAAAATCTATTTTTAGCTGTGACGGCCATCTTGAATTTCCGGCCGACCTGAAATTGTTCTAGGATCAATTAGACATCAAGAGCAACATTCCTGTAAAGTTTCATGACAATCTGCCAAGTAGTTTCAGAGAAGTAGTCGCTACAAGTTTTTACTATATAACTCTATGTAAACAAAGATGGCCGCTGGCAGCCATGTTTAACGTTGAATCAAAACGATTTTTGACTAGGATCAACATCATGTCATGCTGATCATTTTAGAAAAAGTCCCATATCAATATCACTTATAGTTTTCAAGAAGAAGTCGCTACAAACTTGTATTTTAAAACTCTATTTTTAGCTTTGGCGGCCATCTTGGATTTCACATCATCACGAATTTTTGCTAGGATCAACTAGACTTTATGGGCAACATTTCTGTAAAGTTTCATGAATATCCATCCAGTAGTTTCAGAGGAGAAGTCGCTACAAATAAAAGTTTACGGACAGACGGACGCCGCACCACGGCATAAGCTCTGCTGATCTCTGATCAGTAGAGCTAAAAATGAAATAATAACAATTAAAGGGGTTGATGCAATATTTTAAAACAACATATATTTAAAAGGGCTCTAAAAACTTGAAAAAAACTGAAATAATTATAAAAATAAGAGAGATATGGAAACATAAATTGAGGCGGCCATCTTGGAACAATGACGTGATCGTGCCTTTGTAGTGTTTAAAGCAAAGAAAATCACTGCAAATTGATTAAAAAAATATATACTAATGTAAAATGTATACACTGTAGGCTTATTTTTCATTTGCAATGGTTTTCTTTGCTTTAAACAATATTTGTCAATATGCCATATATACATGTATGGTAAAAAGGCGTGATGACATCATTCCATTTATGTTTTTTGCAAATTTTCAATATGTCATATCTCCTTTACTTTTCATGGCATTTTGATCATTCTTTTAGATATTTTCAAGTTTTTCAGAGCCCTTTTAAATAAATGTTGCAGGCCTCTACTTTAATTTTTGGATACTTCAGAAATCCACTTGTCCTGACCTAAATGAACTTGTCCGAATATGAAATCTCAATTTGTTACTGTAAAGGCATTAAAACATGTAAAATAAAGCAGTTTGGAACCAGAAAAGAATGATCTTTTATTGAAACATTTCGCCATTTCTATTCAGAGATTGCGATCCGATGAAGCGTGATACATGTACACAATCCGCAAAGCGGTCGTATGTGATTGTCGCAAAATGTTCAAGCGATTTTTATTTCGTAAAATTTATGATTAGCATATAATTAAACAACTTGCTTTTGTTGTATTTTATTAACAATATTTTCACAACATAAGGAATGCTTTTTGTCATTCAAACCCGGGAGAATAAAACGTCAAATACAGGGATCCCAAGCAACGTGTTGCGACAAGCAACTATCTTTCTATACACTAATAGTAGTCTATCTATATATATCGGCAGGGAAAATCATGCCGCGCATGCGCAAAACTGTCTAGTTTACAATCACTTCCTATCAGACAACACTCGCTATGGTGAGGTTTGAATTTTTTCATTTGGCGTGGGTTTTCAGCGTATTTTGGCGTGGGTTTTCATTTTGATTTTGTTTTATAAAAAAAATTCTACTTGCCCGATCGGACAATCAGGATTCAGAATCAACTTGTCCGGACCCAAGTCTGGGTTGCCAAAACCTATTGGACAATGCCTAATGTCGAGCCCTGTGTTGTTTGAAAATAGTGTATTAACCCCTTTAAGAGTAAGCAATAAATCCTTTCAACAGAAAAATTCACCTGATCTAAGTGAATAATAATGGCACCATTTAATAGGTATGCTTGCCCTTAAGAGTCAATTAATCTCCATTTTTTTATGCAGTGTGTTTTTTCCCCCTGTACTTTGGGAACATAACCCATACCGTCATATCTGGGAGTTAAAGCACAATTAAGAATTTTCATAAAATTAAGGAAAAAAATACAGTAAAACACTCACTTTATTATTTTATCTTGAGTACTATTTACATACAGTGCCTCAACAGAGGCTTTTAAAAGCGGTTCATACGCAATACTTGTCACACATTCCCAACTTTTCAGCATTTTTCCCCCTTCTTACAATTGGTAATTTCCGTGGTCTCAAAATTAAAAAAAAAGATGTTTCCATTGCTTAGGCCAAATAAAATTATGCCTATGTTTACTGTAACATTGCTGAAAAAAATAGGGTAGGTAGGTAGGCATTTATTTTTATTTTTTTTATGGCGAAGTTACATTTAAGGTGGCGACGAGCTTTGATGAATGGGAAAATGTGGTATTTTAAAAACTACAATAGATAACAATATGAAATTGTGTATGTTTTATTGTTTCCCAAAAGGCCTGGAACAACTGGCTCTTTTCACAAACACTTGCAATTATTACAAAGGGGTAAAACAGTTTTAAATGTTTTCCGCAAGTCCGAAAGAGGGTCAGCTCCAACAGCAATGAGTACATGAGTCGGCTGGGATCAGTCCAGCTCCATACAGTGTGATCTCCAGTGGGGCCTGACATGTTATGAGTGACTTGACTTCCATGCTCTTCCTGAAGACCGGTATATGACCGTCAGGAAGGATGGGGGACCCACAGGTGTAGTCAAATTCTGCGGTTGACATACATGTAACCAAGAGCAGTTCTTGCCTCCCAGACAGCTGAAAAAATATTCAAAGTTATAATGTCAAATGTTAATTGACCATTTGAATAGTTTTGTAAAAGTGTTGACTTACATGTATATTACTTCTCTAACATCAGAAAGTAATAAATATTTATAAATTTCTCATGTTAGTTATTATGAGCCTATATTGAGGTTGAGTTCAGAAAATTATTATGGAACGGCATACTTCTTCAAGAAATTATAATGCAGTAGTAGTCTATGCCAATGCTTAGTGCTGAGAAGCAAGTAAACTTATGCACATTAATATTACTGTTTTAGAAACAAACTTACGACAGGGGGCCTGGAACTCGGGGCATTTACCGACCTGTTTGTGGTACTTGTCAAACAATTCAACAATCGATTTTTTATGGAGAGTGCACGCCATAACATTAGCGCTTCCATGTGCTGACATTTTTGAAACTGTACAGCCAAAACAGCACTGGGAGACGCCATTTTGACTGTTTTATACCAGTCCTGTGCACAGTATACCGTGAAATTCACACAGTTTCAAAACCGCACAGCGTAATTGAAAATTGCACCGTGATCTCATGAACATTATTATTTTTAAAAAAAAAAAAAAAAAATTTTTTTTTATTTTTTCTATTTTTTTTTCCAATAAAATAAAATGGAGTCGGGGGTGTTTTCAGAGGGTCGATCGGGTTACAGTAAACTCAGGTATAATTTTATTTGGCCTTATATAACCAATGACCAAATATATAAAATGCTGTTATGTAATATGTACCATCTTTACAGGAATGGAAACTAACGGTTGCCCGTTTGCCAGGGACGACTAAATTTCAAGCTGGGCGAGTAGATTTCATAATTCGGTAGTCCGCCCGGGCGACTAGCTTTTTCGACAAGCTAAAGTCGATTTCCTCTGCATTATTCGTCAATGCGGAAGAATAACATTTCAGTAGAAAACAACAACAAAGAAAATATTTCTTACAGTTTATTAAGCGATTAAATGCAGTAAATAGTCGCAACTCAGTTTATTCAACGATAAAATGCAATTTAAGTCAACCGGATATTGCGAAATTGACGCATTTCCTTTTTGAGATATTCTAAAATGCGGCTCCCGTTTTTATTTCACGGAGCGCGAACGTTACGGTATTTGATGTTATACAAATAACACTTTCACGGGGGAATCTTTAAGGGCACTAGTCAGCTTTTAGGTGACTGGGGCCAGGGCCTTCAGGAAGGGTAATTGCAAAAAGTATGCTGTTTTCCTGTATTGTAGTTTAACATTTTCTAATATATATATATATATATATATTTTATTTTTTTTAAGAGGGGAATTTTTCACAGGAAAAGGGTGAAATATATACCATGCCAGAGTAACTGTAATGGCCATGATCAGACTAGTGAACTATAGAATACAAATATGCCTACCTACCAACCCTAGAGCTTGCAATAGGAAACACACCTATTTTGTTTATTTGGCCTAAATACAGTAAATTTGTTAAAATCATGTTTGTTATAAATGTGTTTGTTAGTGTGTCGAAAAGAAAAATCCAGAAAATCTGGGCTCATACATTTTCAGCTGGGCAACCAAAATCCAGAAGATGGTTACGGGCAACCAAGCTTTAAAAGTTAGTTTCCATCCCTGTCTTTAAAAGCTTGCGCAAACGATTTCTAAACATTGCATTAACTATGTTATGGCAAATTAGAAAACAAGAAACATAAAAGAACTCTGGCAGTATTTCTGCAGGTCTCAATTTTTTAGAGGTCATCCTTAAACTGGGGTTATATTTTTTGGACATGCGTTTTGATGAATAGACCCTGTGATGTCAGATAGACATGCATTATTAGTTAATTAGACATCTTCTGTGGATTTGTCAGCAAAAAAAGGTGTTGACAAACATAACACACCAACCATTATTGGATATTTACTAAACTAAGATTGTTTGACGGAATTCAATAGCGGTACAAAAAAAAGAATTGAATCGAATGTTGTTTAACGGCTCATCAACACAGTATAGGTTATTTATAGCCGCCCCAGAGAGAGGGGAAGGATACATAGGAATCCGGGAAACGTGCCCTACTCTTATTATCGAATAGATTCCTACGGTTCTTTAACGTGCTCGGAAGATAGACCGATACACGGGATTGCCCGGTTTACATCCCCATCCGACGGACGACGCTAAGGGAAAGTGTCTTGCCCAAGAACACACCGACAAAACTCAGTGGCACCACGGAGGATTGAACCCGGGGCATCCGGTTACAAATCTGCCGTGCTACCGACTGCGCCATTTTGTGAGATTGAACTCGTAACCAACACTAAAATTACACTCGCAGGTAATAATAGTCGAGCATCGCTACCGAGCTAACCGGGCAGAAAATGTAAATAAAGTGGGTCCCACATTATTTACAAATAATAAATAAAACTTCTTTTTTTCAAACTCACGAATGTATTACTTCAGGCTTATCAGGGTCTATGCTAATGTTTTCATGTAGACATTTCACTGAATAAAAATCAGACCGTTATTTGGCTATGCTCAATATCTGCTTACTAACGGACAGTGTCCCTTTAACCGGCGTTGTTTCATTTTTGGTTTGTCTACCATTTTAGCGGCCATATCATGATTATCTACGCGCTTTTATCTGCTAGTGTTTTTATATAAGCGTCTACCTACTCAGACCCACATACACGCGATCGATATGACGACAACAATAACGCGGAAAGTACAAACATTAGTTTAACCTATTCTAAAAATAGACCAAGAATGAATAACTTTATTTTCCAATCATGGGCCACAAAGAAGGCGTTATAATCATTGAATAATGAACAACATAATGAAACATATGAAATTATAAAATGTATTGTAATATCATCGATACATGTATTAGTTTTTCCTGTTCTAAATACAGACCAACAGGGTTCTCAATAGACGCATACACACGTTTTGACGCATGGAAATTCAATTTGACCCAATTCTGACGCAGCTAATTTACCACCTGTGCGTTTTTATGATGCGCGTGTATTTGCTTCCAAGCATCAGTCCAATACACATGTAGCCCAAACATCACAATAATGAGCATGCGCTGCATAACAGTGATTGACACCTTTCCTGACGACCTGATTGCCTCTCGACCAATCAAATTCGCTGCTGTCACAGCTTGCGGCACAGAGGCGGAAATAACCTGTCTGTAAATGTGTCACTGTGTAATCTAATAGCTGCTATTGTGTTAATAATTTAACGATTATCTTTGAAGTTTGATGCTTTTTGCGGGTGGAGACTATTATGACTTGATTGGATTAACTGTTTAACTGATTGCTACCGGCATCTGACTGATAACCGGTTAATTAGACCAAACTGAGATAAAACAAATGCTACAGGGCTGTACAAATCCTATAGCCCGACGCCCGGGACTAGTCCAAAACCAAAGTCGGGCGTGTCACTTTTTCAAAGATTTCAGTCCCGGACTAGTCCAATTTTAAAACAAGAGGCACAAGAGGGCCTGTGGACGCTCTACTGGCTAACATGGCTCTTATAACATCAATGAAGCGAGAGACTGCCATTTATGTTTTTTGGAAAGTTTTGGGCAAAATACAGCTTATCAACTAAATCAAGGGCCATAACTAAAGAATCTGGTAAAGTTTGGTAAAGATCAGATGAAAAATGAAGACCCTACCGTATTAATGAGACAAAATATAGCATTTTTAACTAAATCAAGAGCCATAACTCCCCAGTTACTTGTCCGACTGGTCCAACATAGAGCTAAAAAAAAAAATGTAAACAAGAGGTCAATGACCTTGAAGCTCTACTGATTGATTTTGATTTCAGAAAGTAGTCGCTACAGACTTGTTTTTTGAAAAATTATTTTTAGCCGTGGCGGCCATCTTGAATTTCCGGCCGACCTGAAATTTTGCAAGGATCAATTAGACATCAAGAGCAACATTCCTGTGAAGTTTCATGAAAATCCGTCGGGTAGTTTCAGAGGAATAGTCACAGGGGTTTTTTTTGGCTGTTTTTATAGCCGAAATTCGGTGATATTCCCAATGCCAAAACATACCTTTTTTTCCCAATTAAGAGGAAAAAATTCCCCATTTTTTTTTTTAGTGTCCCAATCCAATGATTGGGGTTCAAAAGCTTATAAATGCTTCTGTTTATCTTGGTGTACAAAAAACAGTATTAAAGATATAATTATGAAAGGAAAGCTTTACTTTATATTTTTCCGAATTTTATTAAAAATCGCGCTACAATTCCCAATTTTATAAAAAATCGCGCTAAAATTCCCAATTCCAGGGGTACGGGTCATGTTCCCAAAATCATGAAAAAAATCCCTGAGTCGCTACAAGTTTTCATTATATAACTCTATGTAAACAAATGTGGCCGCTGACAGCCATGTTTAACATCGAATCAAAACGATTTTTGACAAGGACTAACATCATGTCATGCTGATCATTTTAGAAAAAGTCCCATATCAATATCACTTATAGTTTTCAAGAAGTAGTCGCTACAAACTTGTATCTTGAAAATCTATTTTTAGCCATGACAGCCATCTTGAATTTCCGGCCGACCTGAAATTTTGCTAGGATCAATAAGACATCAAGAGCAACATTCCTGTGAAGTTTCATGAAAATCTGTCAAGTAGTTTCAGAGGAGTAGTCGCTACAGGTTTTCATCATATAACTCTATGTAAACAAAAATGGCCACTGGCAGCCATGTTTAACGTCGAATCAAAATAATGTTTGACTCTGATAACCATCATGTCATGCTGATCATTTTACAAAAAGTCCCATATCAATATCACTTATAGTTTTCAAGATGTAGTCGCTACAAACTTCTTTTTTAAAAATCTATTTTAGCTGTGGTGGCCATCTTGAATTTCTGGTCGATGTGAAATTTGCTAGGATCAATTAGACATTAAGAGCAACATTCCTGTAAAGTTTCATGAAAATCCGCCCAGTAGTTTCAAAGGAGTAGTCGCTACACGTTTTTACTATATAACTCTATGTAAACAAAGATGGCCGCTGGCAGCCATGTTTAACGTTGAATCAAAACAATTTTTGACAAGGACCAACATCATGTCATGCTGATCATTTTAGAATAAGTCCCATATCAATATCACTTATAGTTTTCAAGAAGTAGTCGCTACAAACTTGTATTTTGAAAACCTATTTTTAGATCTGGTGGCCATCTTGGATTTCACATCAACATGAATTTTTGCTAGGATCAACTAGACTTCATGGGCAACATTTCTGTAAAGTTTCATGAAAATCCATTCAGTAGTTTCAGAGGAGTAGTCGCTACAAAAAAAAGTTTACGGACAGACAGACGGACGGACGACGGACGCCGCACCCCGGCATGAGCTCTGCTGATCTTTGATCAGTCGAGCTAAAAAAATCAAAAAAACATTATTTTGAAGAAAAAAAGGTAAAAAAAAATCAAAAACAAAAATTCAAATAATAATATAAAAAGAAGAAAGTCATAAAATCTGGTAAAGTTTGGCAAAGATCAGATGCAAAATAAATGCCCTATCGTAAGACGAGGCAAATTATAGCATTTTTAACAAAACCAAGGGCCATAACTCTGCTGGTACTGGTCCGATCTGTCTGGTTTTCGAACTCGACCGAGCTTTTATTGACATTAACAATCTGATAAAGTTTGGTAAAGATCGGATAAAAAAAAGTCTTAACGAAGCAAAATATAGCATTTTGAACTAAATCAAGGGCCATAACTCCGCTGTTACTGGTCCGATATGAATGGTTTTCGAACTTGTCCGAGCTTTCATTGATATTAACAATCCGATATAGATTGGTAAAGATCGGATGAACAATGAAGCCCATATCGTCTTAACTGGGCAAAATATAGCATTTTTAACTAAATCAAGGGCAATAACTCCACTGTTAATGGTCCGATCTAGCTGGTTTTCAAACTTGTCCGAGCTTTCATTGATATTAACAATCTTTGCAAGTTTGGTAAAGATCAAATAATAAATGAAGGTGCTAGAGTGTTCACAAGGCTTAATATGGGATTTTTCAGCAAAACAAGGGCCACAACTCCTGTGAAATTATTTCAGTCTTGCCGATTTTCGAACTTGTTTGAGCTTTTATTGATATAAAGACACTGGCAAAGTTAAGTAAAGATCCGATTAATATTGAAGGCCCTAGAGTGTTCACAAGGCAGAAAATAGCATTTTTCAGAAAAAACAAGGGCCATAACTCCGGTGTTACTGAACCAATTCAGCTGATTTTCGAACTTGTCCAAGCTGTAGTTGGTATTAACAATCTGTGCAAGTTTGGTAACAATCAAATAATAAATGAAGATGCTAGAACGTTCACAAGGCAGAAAATAGCAATTTTGAGAAAAAAACAAGGGCCATAACTCCGGTGTTACTGATCCGATTTGGCTGGTTTTCAAACTTGTCCAAGCTTTCATTGATATAAACAATATGTGCAAGTTTGGTAAAGATCAAATAATAAATGAAGGTGCTAGAGTGTTCACAAGGCTTAATATGGCATTTTTCAGCAAAACAAGGGCCATAACTCCGGTGAAATTATTCCGATCTGGCTGGTTTTCGAACTTGTCCGAGCTTTCATTGATATAAAGACACTGGCAAAGTTTCGAAAAGATTTGATTAATAATGAAGGCCCTAGAGTGTTCACAAGGCAAAAGTTAACGGACGACGGACGACGGACGGACAACACACCATCCCATAAGCTCTGCTGGCCTTCGGCCAGTCGAGCTAAAAAGAGAAAGTCGGGCGTGTCACTGTTTGAAAGATTTCAGTCCCAGATTTGTCAAATTTACAATGTCGGCCACCTGTCATAAAACAACCCCAGCACACTTCTCAGCGTAATCCTTTAATTGCACTCGCTTATGTTATGCAATTAGCATCCACAGCGGCGATCATCCAATACCCCGGGCAATTTTATCAACAATCAACCATGCCGGAAGTCCCGCCTCCAAATTACTTAAATTGACAGTGGGCATTGTCGACATTATCCAATCAATTGACCCGATCTATTTTAATCCAGACCCGCTAGGCAATGAAACGACTACCACATGTAAATCACATGTTCGTCACGTGATCACGTGGTGAGCTGAAAATGGCGATACACTAGCTGAAACAATAACACTAACAAGTTGATAAATGAAGCATGTTTGATATGAAACGGTAGGTGTGATTTTTTATTGTTTCTCAGTGTATTGTTGAGCGTAATTGTAACAGACTTGAAAGGCGGGTGGGGTAACGGTTTGTGCATAGTTAGTGTACTAATTACGTTCGAAGAATTGAGCTGTCAAACAAATAAAATAAAAACAAAACAAACTGATACACATAATCAGTTTGATTTCGTATTCGGCAGTGCTAACGTTTACATTTCAAAAATGAGTTTGTTGAAATTCTTCAGTGTTAAAAATATGGAAAATTTTCAGAGTGAAAGTGAAAGTAAAAATAAAAAGAGGAAAAATGTAGAATGTGATACACAGCCAATCAAATCAAAAAGTCAAAATCATCTGGTGTAGTGGACAAAAACATAAAAATAAAATGTTTATGTTGATTCAGGTTATTTATTTTTTGCATTAGGTAAAATGGTAATAAAGTTAAAAATCTCATCTGTAGCCCCTTACCTATATAAAGTTATGACTTTTTTCTTTCCATTAAATGATTATCTGAACTGTAATATGAAACTCAATATCTATATTAAAATTTAAAAATGCAGATGTGATTCTTACTATTGCTACTGTTTCACCCAATGGCAGTCTACAATCTATACCACTGAAACATACATTTTTAATTGTCTGGAGAGTAAATAAGGATTGTTTCCTTTACTGTGTGTAATGAATTGTAATGAGTATGCAAGAAGCAGTTTTAACATATTGAGAAATCGAAAAAAATCAGGACTTGTGTCCATTTTTTGGGACTATTCACAATTTTTTTGGGACTAGTCACTTTTGACAGGGTGACTAGTCCCGGACTAGTGGCTAAAAAAAATATTTGTACAGCCCTGTGCTAGCGGTCAAACATGTGAAAAATATAAAATCGGCAAAAATAACATTTGTATTTGTGTTTGTTGACGTTGTTTTTTATTTGTGTTTGTTGTTTGTTAATTTTGTTTTACGCACGTTTTAAAGAACAAAGAAATATAATTTTAATGAGGATAATTTAAATATTTATAAATCGGCGAAATGTACATAAACAGCGCGTATTTTAACCTGTGTTATCGTTCAGTCAAAATGTAACGGACGTTACGCATTGTGATATTTTGTGTTGACGTACTATTTTTGTGCTGTCGAGTAACGGATTTTATTAATTTATGTATGTTCAAAATTTTTGTATGTTCAATACACAAATGGCGCAAAGAAGTATATTTTCATTTATGTCATCGCAGTCTACGAAACGGCCCGTGTGTTGGGGATGCACTGTCTGAGGTAGTCTCATCTATTTGACGTCTTCGGGTGCCTTCTTTTTTTTTTTACATACGGACGTTTATAGATGCATCCTAGGTGCATTGCCTGACCCCGAAGAAGCAGAAATAAGAGAGCTAGTGTTATAATAACACCAATAACTTATAATATATAATATCAACCAACAACTTATAATTTTAACAGATGTGGACCCAAACTTATTAAACAGCCTTTCATAACTTTGAATCTTTGACATAATGACACATTATTGTAAAATGGAATAGTAGTTTTTTAAGTTCAAATGCATATCCTTGCACACCTTTCTTGGCAATCAAATATTTACAGAATTCACAAAAAATAAAGTTATTAAAGGATGTTTTATAAAACGGCGCTTCGATTTGTTTGATTTATATTTGACTTTTGACATTTCAATTTTGAGTCTTTGACCCTTGGGATTTTTGAGTCAAGGGTCATTTGACTCTTCACTTTTAAAGTCTATTGAGAACCCTGGACCAGGATGTAAATAGAAATAAGTTCAGTCGTGATTCCTTACATTTGAAGCTTTTCAAGCAACTTTTACGACGATAATTTGAAGGGTATTTCAAGCCTAGTCAATTTCATTGCGTCACGAAAAACGCACATGCTGATTTATGTCGCGTCACCGATCATTTTAGCAGTCTTCGAATTTAGCCACTGGCCCAATGCCCGAGGCCAGCAAAATATACGTCGGGCCTGTAAAAATCATAAGCTGACAGGCCAGAACAAATGTTCGCAATTGTGAGGTCGAAAAACAAACATTTCAAGCAGTCTGGCACACAATTAGCGAGTTGTTTATTATTTACTTGATTCAGAAAGTGTTGAAATACACAAGCTGGTATATGCACGTATTTGACAAATTACACCCCTTCTGACGACGTTTTTTGTCATATCGGTATACCAGTCTATCTGGCGTTTAGTCACCGAATTCGTTCGTCCCAATCACTTAGTACCTTGTGTGTTCGCCAAATTTAAAGTTCATGCATTTAGGTATACCGATTTATTAAAAATATCGGTGGATATGGGAATAAATACCCTGGATAACGTCATGCAATTAAAATATTAGTAACATTTCAGGTTAAACCCTGACATTTTGTACACATGTGCATTCAAACAGTCCCGGACAAAATATTCGACGTGGACAAACTGCATTGGCGCGAACGGTCCGAATTTTCTATCTGGTTCTCCGTTATCAGCTTCAGAATGCCAAGGCAGTTGTTTATCTTGAGTTGGTAACCAGACACATTACACATGATGACCTTCAGAGGACATTTGCGCGACCTGATTCTCCGTATAGCAGGATATTTTAATGCACATATTTGCCTACCACAGGGAGTTTCCAGATTTCAGCAGATTTTAACTGAAGTGGGTTGGATGTGCGGGGGCCTTTGAGTAAGGAAGTGGGTGGGGGGAGTAGGGTGTCAATCGGCAGGGGGGGGGGGGGGGGGGGGGGGGAAGGTAAAAAAAAAACAGGCCAGTAGCAATACAATACACGTGGCCAGCAACATTGTGAAGTTCACTGGCCCGGTTGGGTTCGTGAAGACTGTTCAACTTCTAGTGCGTCAAAAACGCAAGAAACGCACTCTCGCGGAAACAGTGCTCAGGGAAAATATTAGGTGTTACAGGAAAATTATGAATTGATAAAAAAGGGATTTTAAAAAACTGAAATGTCTTCTCTAGAGCAGTTATTTTGAAGAAACCACACACCCCAAATTGTAATAAAGTAAACGTTATTTTTAAAAAATAAATTAATAAAGTTACACCACTGAGTGTCCCTCACTGATTAACTGTAGATGACAGCGTGCCATGACATAAGATTTTCTTGTCTTGGGCAGTACAGTTTTTGCATTAGAGTACAGTGCTTTGGGTGGTATAGAATCACTCGGGTTAAACGTCTTATTTTAAAATGAAAGGAAAATGTCTATTTAATTTCTGATTTAGATTTACCCTTTTAGTTGTATGATAGCAAAATTTCTAAAATTATTGTCCTTAAACTGTGATTTTTTTAATAAGCGTTTTTGCACCAATATTTACATAATTTCATTTTTATCCTTTATAGTGCCAAACTGCAACAAGTTACCTTAATTGATGATTGCATTTTGACTTTTGTCCCTAACATTTGTTAAAACAGCAAATATTTATTTCTGAGTTTATTGTGACAGTATGAATTTTTCGTTTCAAAAACACACTTCATTCAGGTAGTATAGAATCATTTTTTCTGAGAGGTGTTGCACGTTGTGATATATTTTGCATGGAAAAATGTCCCAAATAATTTCACCGTTGAATAAATGTATGCTTATATGATATATCTTCAAGCCTGAAAAGTTTTAAAATAATCTAAAATATATGAGCTGAGAAAATTGAATTTAAACAGAAAATGATTCTTTACTACCAATGATTCTATACACCCCAAAGCACTGTACATACATAATATTAAAACCAGTGAATAAATTCTGAATCCTCACCTGAACTTAATTATATCAATCATCACTAGTCAAACATATTCATAGTTGTTATTAAAAGTATTCACATTAAATGTCAAACAGTAAATTCCTTGAAACTGTCATTACCTAAGTACTTGCAGTTGCTATTGTTCCGAATGGATTATTAACAATGTGTGGCCATTTTGGCATTTACGCGTTTCCATGTTTGTAAATAAACAAAACAACAACATCCAAGCAGATCTTCGCCCCACTCAGCGTTCGGTTCGTTTTTAAACAAAAGATAAAACAAAATCATGTGATGATATACCATATGTTTTATTTGTAAGTTAGTGCAATATTCAGCAGTTACATACATGTAATCACTATTGAAGACATTTAAATATTGATTACGTCATTATTTCATTCATAATTTTTTTTTCAAACCAAAACATAAACAAAGATAGCACACGACATATTTGATACATGATTACGAATAATTTAAGTAAAAAAAGATTAATAATAATGCCGTTTTGCATTCTTATATGTTAACCTGATTGTTAGATTGCCTGGAAACAGCTGTCTTGGGTCCAGTAAACCACAAATCATCAAATTTTCCGCCTCCGTACAAAGCGGTAACCGCCATTGACTAGCATTTCTTCTCGTATGCTAATCAGCTGTTCGAATGTCTCGCTTTGAAAACGAGACACTTGAATAGAATAGAATTGAATCCAAGATTGAGATAAGATAAGACGATGCTACATAAATGTAATATACAATAGTTACTATAGTGCAAGAAAAAGAGGTATTTAACAAATACAAATAAAAATACAAAGTACAAAATAATTAATGCTAAGTTCTATTACCCACAATAGATAAGGGGAGACAACATGTGATAACTTCTAGTAATTATACTGTTGTAAGTATTAGCCCCTGAATAACCAAAACGTGTATCATTTCACATATAGCAATTAAAACAGCGCATGAATCTCTTTTATTTATTATGTTTTCTTAATTATAATGATACATTTGTTGGATGAGTCTTATGCACTCAGAGAATTAAATACATTTTCCAACCCAATTGCTTTTTTTTATGCTTATTATGCACTGTTTATATATATGTGTATTGTATAATGAAGCTTGCAATAAAATATTATTAAACTAAACATTTGGTAAAATCTGTTTAATAATGCGTTTAGCTTAATTACATATACATGTTTCTAGTTATAAATGCATTAGAAATAAATTCGGCTAGTGCTCTGCAAATAGTGCTTAATGGGTGTTTAATTTGGGAAATATTTTGTGAAATTTTCTCACTGTGCCACGTGAAATTTAGATAATTTTCGTAGTGTCCAAACTATTTGTTATTAGGTCTGTTATTAGGGTATGGGTTAAGTGGAGCATATTAACATATTTTAAAATGGTGTAGATGCATGTAAGCCAGCAATGTTGATTGTTATTAAAACTTTTTATGTTTTCTTTGAGTGCTTCTTTTAGCAATGGATCGCCACACTCGTCATCATATAACCTAGACCAGTATTTGATCATGTTTAATGCAACATCAATATAAAGTGGGTATCTGCCCATCTCGCCATATACTGCAAGATTAGTAGCCTTTCTTGACACGTCAAGAATATATTTACACATGGAAATATTCATCTTCTAAATCGGCAAACTGTCATAGATATTACAAGTTATATTGTTACTAAAGAAATATAAAAGCTTTTTAACCTTATTAATGATATTAAACATTCCCACAATTTCTGAACTGTAGAGTAGTATTGGTTTAACAATGTGATCAAAAATGTGTATAAGCGGACTGACACCAACATATTTATTTTTAATAACAGTGAACACAGTTTAAAGTATGCTTTTTGCCCTCTATGGTACAGATCTGTTACAGCATGTGTGAAACTGTCATTTACAGTAAACATTATTCCTATATATTTGTATTGGCGTACAGATTCTAATGGCGTGTTGTCTGAAGCTGGGGTCATGAAATCATCCTGCTTTATTGAAAACCATTACTTTTGATTTGGCATGGTTTATGTCTAAGCCCCATTTTTTTACAGTATTCCGAGGCTTTGGTAAGGCTGTTTTGCAGTCCAAATGGCGAGTTGGACAGTAGAACCAAGCCATCAGCATAAAGTAAACAACAAACTAATTTGTTCCGAAGACTTATTGGGTCACAATAGTCATTAAAAGTAGTAACAATGTCATTTATAAACAAATTGAACAAATTGGGGCTTAAATTGTCGCCCTGATATACTCCTACTTTCCTACTTGAGAGTTAAAGGAGTCTGTAAGACCACTTGGTGATCCAGTTCTTTCTCTCATACAATTGGAAGAATACATGGATTGTAAAAGCTTTAAAAACTTGTCGCCTATGCCATTTTCTATGAGTTTTATAAATAAAGCAGGTCTAGAAAACAGGAATATAACCATTTTGATTGATTAAACTGTTTATTGATAATGGTTTTCAATTTAAATATGTGGTCAGAGGTTCTGCATCCTTGTTTAAATCCGATTTGTTCACTATATAGGATATTATTTTCAGGCATAAACTTTTCTAATCTACTATTAAGTATGCTGTTGAATAGTTTTCCTAAACAACTAATTATCGCTATGCGCCTATAATTACTGGGGTATTGTGGACTACCGGATTTATGCGCCTATAATTACTGGGGTATTGTGGACTACCGGATTTATAAAGTGGCACAATAAAACCCTCTGACCATAACTTGGGATAAGTTTCATTTCTTAAAATAAAGTTAAACAGTTTAAGTAGACATGGTGATAGGGCAAATAACCCATATTTAAGCATCTCATTTAAAATACTAGCATATCCTCTTGATTTGCAGTTACGTAACGTCTGACATGCTGCGGTAATTTCATTAATAGTGATATTTCCATCGAACACATCATTTGGCAATGGCGGCGTAGTAGATTCAACGATATTGGTAAAGTAACGAAATTTATCTAAATGCTCACATTTAATGATGTTTAGGGTTTCAAAACAATTTTTCCATGATAGGGAATCAATGTTGGCAGATGGTTCCCCTCTGTTGTCATTTTTCAAGGAGTTGATTAAACTCCAAAACGCTTTAGGATTTGAACCTTGCACAGCGTTTATTCTGTCCATAAGGTTATTAAAATAGTTTTTTCGCTTCTTTTTACGTAATTTTAAGTATTGTTTGTTTAAACAAAAACATTTATGTCGCAGTTCCCTATCAACAGGATGGGGAGACAGCTTTTTACAAAATGAGTCAAGTGTTTTTCTAAGTTCAAGCAATGAAGAGTCAAACCCTTTTTTATGACAATGACGACCGTTGTTATGTGCTCTTTTTAGTTTGACCTTTAAAGTAGTGGCTACGCCTGTAATTAAACTGTTAAACTTATTAACTGCTTCATTAGCATCAGTAAAATTAGAGTTTATATAATTGTGTTTTTTTTGCCACAAAATGTATGTGAACACAATTCATTTTGCAAATGTATATGGGGCTGGTTGGTTGGTGGAGGGGGCTGGGGGGACCTGGGGAAGGTGGATCCATGTTGCCTTGTTCCTTGAAAATATGACACAATTGATGCTCTCTTATTCCCCAAAAATATTTTGCTTTGTTCCCCAAAACTATTTGTCCAGTGTTCCCTTGTTCCCCAAAAATATTACCAATAAAGACAATGTACCTTTGTTCCCCAAAAATAAATGGTCATGTTCCCTTGTTCCCCAAAACCCCTCTCTAATGCACATTAAAAATACATTAGGTGTCAGACAAGTGAAATTCAATCTGATTAAAATCGAACCCTTTATCATGCTACGATACTCTACCATACTATAGCGGACGGTATCAAAGCGTAATTAGGATATTATTTTAATGAGATGAAGTGAAATTTAGCCCATTGAACAAAATGCAAAATATGCTATTTTGTAAATCAGCCACTAGCTCTACAAAATTCTTTCACTAAAATACAATGTCATTTTGGGAATCAAACACATTTAGCTCTTAGTTAAACAAGAGCATCAATAATTGCAGGGCAATCCATAGTCTCCACCGTCCCAGACAAACATTTTCCAGACATTTTCTATGATGGAGGTCAAATATCAAGGTCAAGGTCACAATGACCTTATTTTGGTACGCGACACACCGCTATCCCAAGATGTATTCACATACCAAGTTTGTTGTCTCTAAGTGTTATAGTATTGAAAATACGATCCGGACAAGCATTTTCTATGACAGAGGTCACAGGTCAAGGTCACAATGACCTTATTTTGGTACGCGACACACCGCTATCCCAAGATGTATTCACATACCAAGTTTGGTATCTCTAAGTGTTACAGTATTGAAATACGGTCCGGACAAGCATTTTCTATGACAGAGGTCACAGGCAAGGTCAAGGTCACAGTGACCTTTTTTTGGTACGCGACACACCGCTATCCCAAGATGTATCCACATCCCAAGTTTGGTATCTCTAAGTGTTATATTATTGAAAATACGGTCCGGACAAGCATTTTCTATGACAGAGGTCACAGGTCAAGGTCAAGGTCACAATAACTTTATTTTGGTACGCGACACACCGATATCCCAAGATGTATTCACATACCAAGTGGTATCTCTAAAGTGTTATAGTATTGAAAATACGGTCCGGACAAGCATTTTCTATGACAGAGGTCACAGGTCAAGGTCATAGTGACCTTATTTTGGTACGCGACACACCGCCACCCAAGATGCATCCACATACCAAGTTTGGTATCTCTTAGTGTTATAGTATTGAAAATACGGCCCGGACAAGCATTTTCTATCACAGAGGTCACAGATCAAAGTCACAATGACCTTATTTTGGTACGCGACACACCACTATCCCAAGTTGTATTCACATACCAAGTTTGGTATCTCTAAGTGTTATAGTATTGAAAATACGGTCCGGACAAGCATTTTCTATGCATTTTCTATGACAGAGGTCACAGGTCAAGGTCAGGGTCACAATGACCTTATATTGGTACGTGACACACCGCTATCCCAAGATGTATTCACACACCAAGTTTGGTATCTCTAAGTGTTATAGTATTAAAAAAACGGTCCGGACAAGCATTTTCTATAACAGAGGTCACAGGTCAAGGTCAAGGTCACAATGACCTTATTTTGGTACGCGACACACCGCTATCCCAAGATGTATCCACATACCAAGTTTGTTATCGCTAAGTTTTATAGTATTGAAAAAACGGTCCGGACAAGCATTTTCTATGACAGATGTCACAGGTCAAGGTCAGAGTGACCTTATTTTGGTACGCGACACAGCACTATCCCAAGATGTTTCCACATACCAAGTTTGGTATCTATTGAAAATATGGCCCGGACAAGCATTTTCGGAACATTTTCTATGACAGAGGTCACAGGTCAAGGTCAAGGTCACTGTGACCGTATTTTGGTATGCAACACACCGCTATCTCAAGATGTATTTAAATATCAAGTTTGATATCTCTAAGTCTTATCGTATTGAAAATATGGTCCGGACAAGCATTTCGGAAGGACGGAGGGACGGACGGACGAACGGGCAGGGTGCAAAACTATAGTCACCCCTGTGGGGGACTAAAAATACACCGAATCGGTCATTCGCAATTCATTCACACTATGCGTATTGTGAGATAAAACATATTCTTCCGAAGACATAGTCATGAAGAACACACTAAAGTACTTGCTATTCATGACAACAGACATAACGCTTTAATAACGACCATGTTTAACAGCAAGTTAAATTTAACTGTGAAATGAAAAATAACTTATGAAAAGAAAACACATGCAAATTACAAAATGGAACTATTTTAGCATCCTACGACCCGCAAACACTTTCTGCCCGGTCTGACACCAAAAGATTGAATAATAAAAGTCTTGTTTATCTTTTTTTGACTGTGCGCATATTTTCCTTACGTTCGATCCACGTGACGGGAAGGGAACATGTTCCTGATTTCAGACAGTTTTTGGATTTTGCTGAGTGTCAGACAATCTGATATTATGAGAAGTAAGTAATACATTTCAATATGAAAGCGAATGTTTACATTTAGCAGTGTCTCAACAAACTACGAACATTCGGAGAGTAGCTAAATATTAGCTGACACCAGAATGGCTATTTCGAACAACTGACTTAATTCTCTGAAATAAAACATTTCTAACAATATACCCCTTTGAAAGTGGTTCTGATTCAGATAAGTATTAGATTTAGAAAAAAGGCAAAACAAACGTTCAGTGAGTTGTATGCCGTTTCGTTAATTCATTTCATAGTTTTGATTTTACCACGTGTGGAATTAAATCAAATGACGTCGTGCTGTGTTCAGTGACAACATGCGAGGCACTCGAATGCATTTATCTCTTTTAACTCCTTATATGCGTGTTCATATGTTTGAATGGTGTTTTACGTCATTTTTAGCACATGTTAGGCCATATATGACGGTCGATTCTTGTGTGGTAGAGGCAGACTACCCATTTCTCCTGGGTAGAACCAATGCTGTACACCTTGCGCCGTCCGTCACTTGACAAGTCGAAGTCCCAGTGAGATTCGAACCCGAGAGGCGAGAACATTATTTCAGTGAATAACCTTTGTTTTGCATATGACTTCATATCATGAAAACAAATCTTGCAATTGTGCACTTGTTATTTGAAAATTAGTGAAACTCATTGAATTATCTTAAGAGTTTTCAAGCTACGGCTCGTAAAGTATATTCAGCTTGTTTCATATTGGACCATACGAGGCGAACTCTCAAATTAGATCCTCTATGCAGTAAAGTACGAGATGGCCATTGTATGCAATTAGCATGTGACATCAAGACAATAAACAAACAAAAAACACGTTTTGAAAAAAAAAGAAGACAACATCACGTAACAGTAGTTTAGGTCGTTCCATTCATTATATATGGACTTCACTCTAGCAGCTACGGTTCTTAATATATACGTATGTATAACTCTCAGACATACAATGAGTTGCTTGTGTCCGTCCAGTCAAACAGAAGCTATGTAATACGATAAATTGATCGCCATTTAAGCCTGTGCGATAAAACGAACATCTCGGCCTAATGGAAAACAGACAACAGGCCAAAACAACTAAAACTTCAAAGTGTGTATTTGTGTGATTGCTTTTGCGTACGTTATCAAAACTCGCTTAAAATGTTGATCAAATAACAAATATACAGAGAAGAAATAAGAAAAGCTGTCACACAAGTGAGCTCCACTGCAGAGATGTCAATTGTTAATACGTTTCATGTTATTAGGTTATATAGAAATTCCGTAATACCATTGGCATCAGCTGAACATCTCAACTAGATAGAACAAAACAAAAAATAAAATATGTACCTGTGCTATGGCACCGGAATCTGCCAGTTTACCACTAATAGTGCGTTGATACGGCATCGCATTAGCGTTAGCATCAATGGTGGCGTCAGGTGTCATTAGTCGGTCCTGTGCGATAATAGAGGGTATCGACCCCCTTTTCGTACGCCGGATTCCGACCCATATTAGCCAGTATTCCGTACGCCGGGTTGTGGTACGCCGTACGCCGACATCGCAGTTTTTCATACGCGTACGCCGTATTATTCTCAAAAAATATTTGTTTCCATCCAAAAAATTAAAAAAATGCTAATTTATGTCTCAGATTGCTGGAAATGCCATTTCAGAGCACCTAGGTTTCAAAATGTTCAGAGGGGGGGGGGGGGGGGGGCATGCGGACCCCACTAGAGACCCCACACCCCGGACCCCACTAGAGAGCTCGGGCCCTGCGGGCCCTCGGGCTCGGCCGCTGCGCGGCCTCGCATGGTTCAAATAGTATTCCAGATGCCAACCCTCGGTTAGGGAGTATTCCAGATGCCATGCCCAAAAAAAGCCAGTACTCGAGATGCCAGGGGGGTGGGGGGATATATATGTATTATAGGTGTTCTGGCCCAAAACCCAAATCACCCAAAATAATCTAAAATCACCACACAAAAATTTTCAGTTTACTGAAAATTAAGTCAATTAAACTGGTTATTTAGCATGTCCCAGGCGCTAAATAACCCAAGATTTTAAGATTGAATTATGAAAATGTTTTTAATTTGGATGTTTAAATTTTATTACAAAATAGAGGTTAAACATTAAAACTTAGGTTGAATACAAAGGTGGTGGATCGTACTCATACACATTACTAAAACAATTTATTACACACTTTTTAGACTTTTTTGTAAGGTTTTCATTGCTTCCTTTCTTCCCTGCTCTACTAGTTCTTTTTTTTGAGCTTCACTTATTTTAGCCTTTTTTTGTTTGGTGTCTTCTTTTAAACTATAATATTTATCTAACTCATCTAAAATCATCTTAAACTCTTGATCAGATATTTGTGCATCACTCAACGCTTTTGATATTAACTGCTTTATACTATTTAACTTAGCCTCTGCCAAAGTTTTTATTTCATGATGTTTTTGAGCTTTTGCATTAAGCTTGCGTCTGATAAAATTAACACAAACACCTGTAGCTCCACATACTATTGCTGCTATTTCCAAAGGTAACAAAACTGGAATAGCAAATCCAATCCCAGCCATAATAACACCTGCAGATATCAAGGTAGTGTCAATTCCATCTGTAATATTAATACCACGTTTATATTTTTTATAAAGTGACTGACGTATATCTCGTTCTGTAATTAACTTTTTTTCAATTTCTGAAATCTTTTGTAATCTTTAATTTTGTCCGTCTTCCACTGGCAACTCAGGATATATACTTGGTGCTGTTGGTTGCTTCATTTTTTATTAATAAATAAAAAATTAAATTAATTCAATTAATAATGATGCCACCGTATTTACAGCGGTAGCGTTAGCAACCTTGCATACAAAGTTAACAACAGTACCAGCACCAATCTCTAAAGGTTTATCAAAGTTATCATGATTGCGTGGAATGATGTGAAGCGTTATACCATAATTTGGTTGTTCAACACCATTGACAGAAACTATTACAGTTACGTCACCAACTAATCGGTCACATGCTAAACCTATTCCCATAATCCGTCCACGGCGTGTCATTACATGCCCCACATTTTTTTCTGCTCCACCATTACCAAATGAGAGTATTCTGTTTGACACAAGTGGACCCTTAGCCTCCGCAAATATTGTTATAATCCCATATTTAAGATTATCAACTCTATTTTTTAAATGATTAAACTGTTCAATAAAAGGCACCATTTGTATATATAAAATTTGAACATCATTTATTAAAGCCTCCAAGTCTCCTGTTTGTTTAGGTCTTGTTGGTCCATATATACTCATTGTTTTTTTATAAAAATATATTTTTTAAATAATTTCTAAAACACAACTCATACGCAAACCGCGATTATCTATTTTGTTGCCTTACTCATCTCTGACTTCTATTTTTAATTCAGAAATTGCACCATTCATAAGACAGTGATATTCAGGATAAAAACTTGTATATACTATATCTCCAAACTGCTTATTTACTACAGGCACAACCCCTATAATAGTGCTTGGTGCGCCATTGAAATAATTACTACTTGTATTAACTTGTTCCAGATGAACATATAGCTGTTTATAAGGAGCTAAATCCATTGGGTAATCCGCTATATTAGTACCTGTCAACCATTTTCTGTCCTTGAATCCCAGCATATGTGAAAGACCGCTTGACATTCGTGCCTCTATTGGCGGATGTACATGTACAATGGCTACACCAATTTGGACATTATTGTCCAGGATAATCTTTTCATTTAGCACATTAAACTTTTTTACCAAGTCTTGAAAGTTATAGAGTCCACCTGCTAAATGTTCTATTTTATCTGGGTTTCGTGTCTTTATGGTTTCATGAATAATATTATACCAACCGATAGTGTATGTAAAACTTTTTAATCCGACGCGCTTAGTTCCATCTCTATTATCGATATACTGTTGTAAGTTAATAGAGTTGTCTATGTTTGAAATTGTATGAAACATTTTTTTTAATATATATATATATAAAAATACAAAATAAAAATGATTTCTAAAGAATTCAAATATAACCCAGATGCTCAATATTTAAATACTTTTAGCAAGAAAGTAATAGATATAATAAATCAAAACATAGTCATTACATCAGACGGTAAAGACTTTAAAGCATCATTTCCCAATGTCTTTGAAAAATACAAACTCCCATACGTCAAATCAGATGCTATAGTTCAACGTTGGGGAACAGATTGGATGTTATTTTGGCAGAATCAGTTAAACTTTGCTATTTGGTGTGCGACAACTGGATGTGGCATTGATTTCAACAATCATCTAAAAGCTGATACTTTGGTTGGTTCGTTATTTCGATTTCATGTCTATTACCAAGTCAGAAGAATATTATTTGAGATGAGTGTAGCAATGCCGCAAGACTCAAATTGGAATGCGTTTAATAACACATATAACCGAAACGCGTACGAAAGAATATGTAAGGAGTTTAACGTTGACTTATATTCAGACTGGAGACAGAAACAAAGCTATAATGATGGTCTAGGAACAATTTATAATTACTGGACACATATTGGTTATCATCCTTTGGAAAATACTGTATACGACAACAAAACGATGAGTTTTACAGTCTATGAGAGTGATAAAACATATCATATTGATTACATTGCACAAGGATTTGAGGCTGACAATAGTTGGTCTACTTTTATACTAGATTGTTCATCTGGATTTACAAGAGCAGGAGTAGAAAGAATCAATGACAGCATAAGAACATACTGCTGGGCAATTCTTGGTTCACAATCACAAACAAGAACTGATATACTTGGAACTGGAACGGCATTTGATGCACAGAAACAATTTTTAGCAAATGTAGAGGACGCAATAAATAGCCCCATCGACTTGCCCAGTCAAATTTCAAGATATGAAAACACTCTAAAATATGCAAGAAGTAAAGTAAATTTTGTCTATGGAAGTGGATTGTACATGTCTCCGAGTGACATGGAATTAAGAATTGGAACAATACAAGACTACAATAATGAAATTGTAATAGCAACCGATGCACAAGCATTAGGATTGAATAATGATGTAAATGTAAAACCAGTGCCACCAAAAATTATTCAACCTTTTCAAGGCACCACAACAACAATTTTTTTACCGGAACATTCTGACTTTGATAAATCATCAATACATAAAACTGTGGAACATAACCCACCAGAAATACAAAAAATAGCGATTGAACACGAAGATAACAAAACAACTATAATTGTTGGTACTATAGTAATAGGTCTTGCTGCATTGTTTATTTACGAGATTTACTAAACCACTCTTTGGCTGCCACATACAACAACCCGGAAACAAACACAAGCAAAGCCCATAGATTGTTACCAAGCTAATTAATAGCATTACCTGTTGCAGATAAAAGCCATGATACTATTGCACCAATAACTCCTGGAAGTGCTGCAGCAGCTTTACCAGCTAGGTTGGCAAGAAGTTTACCAAGATTAAGTAGTTGTTTTTTTATCCAGTCCTTGACACTTGATGGATCAGGTTTTGGAGTTGGAACAGGTGCAGTCCCCCCTTTTATTGTAGGAATAATGGCATCAACTAATATCCCAATAATCATACCAAAGGCAGTCAAAATACTAACAATAGTAATACCTTGCTCCCTAAACAAGGTTTTGATCCTCTCACCCAATGTTGTGTCTTCTTTTAACACCTTATTTATAGTTTCTTTTATTCTGTTTATTTGACTGCGTAATGCTTTTTTGTTTTTACTCGCCGCTTCAAGTCGTGCACTTCTTTCATCTTCTAAGTTTTTTATTCTGTCACGTAGGCGCTCTTGTTGAAACTCATCCTCCTGCCCGGGGGTGCTAACTTGTTCTAATTTTTGTTTTTCTTTTGTTATGTCTTTATCAAGCTCAGTGAGCTTTGAAAGATTATTAGTAAGTTCTCCGCGAAAGCTTTGCAATACCTTATCTAAACCTCGTATCTCTCGCATTGTTGGACCTTGTGTTTGAACAACAGTTTTAGGATGAGTTTCATCTATTATATTACTCAAATTACTCTCAATTATATTTACCTCATCTACTGTATTTTGTACATCTTCAGTTTTTGAAAAAGTTTGCATTGGTATATCTTCTCCTGCTTTTGTGAGGGTATTTTTTATTTTTGTCAAGGTTGCAAATTCTGCCCTACCCCGAGCAATTCTTTCACGTGGAACTAATAAATCATAATTTTTTAAAGTATCTCTGATAAAATCAATACCATATTTGTCAATTAAAGTGTCCAGCTTATAAAACTTCATTGGTTTTTCTGGATTATTTCCCTTATAATAGGTAAGTGGAACATCATCCGTTCCCAACCGAACTGCATATAACATTGTTCTACCGATTTTGTCCTCAGCCACTCTAAAATCATTTTTATAATCAATTCCGCTGATTTCAGCATTAACTTCAGTAAAAAATTGATCTACTAACCACTTTTTTTGTGCAAGCTGTTCTTCTGTTTTATCTTCCCCTTGAAGCTGATCAATATAGTTATTTTCATTTACAATTTGTCTCTGGAATTCTGGGTCAGGTTGTATAAATTTGTCTTCAAGTAATTTATCCAAGGCATCTTCATCCATATCTTCAATATCTTCAGCATTAAACATAGGATTTTCAAATCCACCTTCAGCCATAGTTTATTTTATTTAATTTTAAAAAATATATTTAAAAAATAAAAACAATGTCGGCTTACGGAAACAAACTCAGCCCTCATAGAAAACTAAGAGAACCTCATGGTGCCAAAGGCATACGCACACGTGTAGTAATAACTAATAATCCCTCAACAATAGACCATAACCAGCAACTGCTTGTGAGATTTCCAAATCTAAGTACTAATGATGTGATAGTTCCTCGTACTGCTCGTCTTGACTTTGAAATAGAACTTAAAAGCAGAACAGACGCCAACGCTACTCTATTTCAAAATCTGGGTAGAACAATTGTAAAAAAAATGACAATAAGAATAAGTGGCAACGAAGTCATGTCAATAGATGACAGTGATATATATCATTGTTATGTAGATTTATGGAAAAGCCCTACTGAACGATTAAACACAGCTTACCAAGGTATTGGTAAACCAAACATGCTAAAACATAGAGTTAGCGCGGGAGATGCTTCCTCAGACACCGGAGATGAAGCTATAGCAGCAGCTTATGGAAATAGATTTTGTATTCCACTAGACTTTGAAATGTTAGAAAGTCATATGCCATTTTATCAAGCGGGGCTTGGTGATAGGTTAGAATATGAATTAACGTTTAACGATTATAACAAAGTTATCAAAAGCACTGATGCTGATGCATCTTATGTAATAAAAAATATCTGCTTGGAATTTGATACAGTTAGTGATGTTGAATTAGCCAGACAAATAAGACAACAAATCAATGGTAAGATGTCATTTATGTATGATCGTATCTTGCGACATAGAAAAATAATAGCAAACAAATCTGATACTCTTTGGAACATCAACATTAATGTACCAGCACGGAGCATGAAAGGTATTTTAATGCTGTTTGAAGACCCAGAAAGAACAAGCACAGAAACCTATTACCACCCAAAGATTGAAAAGGTTGAAATGACAATAGAGGGAGTACCAAATCAGTTGTATAGTCAGGGCATGAGGGCATTGGGATGAAATTAACAAATATTTTGCCTTAACATCAAAAAGAAACAAAGAGACAGAAATAGCAGCGAGGGACTTAAACTTTACCAGTGTTTCTCTTGAGACCTATTTGACAAAATCATATGCTTTGTGGCTTGACCTTAGAACATGTGAGGACAATTTATTACACGGCAGTGGAAGAAGAATAGAAAACAGATGCAGATCAAACTTTAAATATTTATATATATATAATACAAGATGCGCAAATCAATTTCGAAGATGGAAGATTCAAAGAAGCAGGATACTAGTTTGCAACAAAAATATCCTAAATATTCACACAGTGCCATTATTTGTGGTCAGACAGGCTGTGGTAAAACAGAGTTTGTTCTTAACATACTTGAACAAGAGTATGTTGGAGTTTTTAAACATATAATTATATTGTGTCCAACCATAGAGTGGAACGAGGCTTATAAAAATAGATCCTGGATAGGAGATGTGAAAAACCCAAAAGATAAAAAATTAATAATTGTCAATCCCGTGAGCAACGGTAAAGAAATGTTACAAGAACTGTTGCGTTTCTTTTTCAAACAATATGCTGGCCAGCCCACATTATACATTATTGACGATTGCTCAGCCACAAAAGAATTAACAAAGAAAAAAGATATGTTATCAGAGTTGGCATTCTCTGGTCGTCACGCTAAACAATCAGTGTGGGTCATTTCACAGAGATATAATTCTGTATTGAAAGATTTGAGAGAGCAAGCAAAATGGTTGTGTATATTTTACACCAAGGACAGAGATAGTTATGAAAATTGTTTGAGAGAAAATGATGTTATTCCAACGCTGGAGGAGAGAATCAGAATAAGAAAAGCTTTAGCAAAGACTAAATATTCGAAGTTGATATTGAGGACTGACCAACCAACTGGTTATTGGATTGAATAATTTTTATCAAAAACAAAAACTAGAGTGCCCATATAATCAATGCACTCAATTCACCAAACAATATCGGTACAACATCACTACTCATGTTTTCCGGGGCTTGTAAAACATACCCTCTTGGCTCACATATAAAATATTCTACGCCGTCCTTTGTCACAGAAATTACAGGCGTTTCCTGTGCATCTTTTTCGTACGTTTGTAAAAAATCACTTTCTGATACACATATACAACATTTTACGTCATCTCTTGTCATAACATCCAGTGCTATTTTATTTTTGTTATAATCACTAATCTCACCGTCTGTTATTTTCAAATCCATTTTTTTCTTATATAATATTTTTTTTTATTATTACAAAATATATTTATTTTACGCAGGTATAATACCTTTTTTTACAACTGTTGCTAATAGTAATACTAACAGCAAAGTAGCAATGTTAATAGCAATACTGACCATAAATATAGTATTGCTAATAGCATTGCTCATAGCAAATTAGTAATGTCAATAGCAATGCTTGCAGCAAATTAATAATGTTAATAGAAAAAATAGCAATCTTAATAACAATGCTATTAACAATACTAACAATTACTAGTTGCATGAATATCGCTGCTAGTTGTTTTGTATTTTATATTTATTTCAAGATTAATAATATAAAAATGAATGCGGAAGAACTATTACAAAATATATCGGAACAGACGGAACCAGATGAATCAAAGCAACAAGAAACAAAAAAAGAAAGATTATCAGCCATAGTGGCTGGCGGTGGTAGTCGTCAATATTTGGGTAAGGACATACAACTCACAAACATAGATGGCATGCCACCAGATGAAATTAACAAACTTTACTGCAGATATGAAGCACGGCTTGGGGCAAGCATGACTAAAACTTTAGGCAATTATTTTATTAACTTGTATGTGATGGGAGTATCAAAATATTTTAATGTAACCAATCCACCAAAGCTGATAGAAGATTTGGAGGAAGACCCATTTATTAATCATGCTTTGACAAGCGCTTGTTGTGAGTTGTATTACAGGTATGGAATGTGCTTAGCACCATTTACAGCAATACTGACAACTGTTAGACATATCGATTTTAATAAAAATAAAAATATAGATAATATAAATGGAGAACCAAGAGAGTGAAGTTATACCTGTTGTTACACAACCTGTTGAACAACAAAAAGTAAAAAATCCAAAAAGAATAGAAGCTGGAAAAAAAGGAGCAGCGGCAAGAAAGGCAAAGCGTTTGCTTCAAGATGTTACAAATCAAAATGCTGCAAAGCAAAATGCTGCAAATCAAATAACAAAAATAACAATAGGTGAAGAAGAACCAGTAAAAATCAAAATAAACGTATACAAAAATTATATTCCACCGTGTCTGGTTTTATTAGGCATTGCTGGGTTGGGTTTGTATATTTATAACAAGAAATCTGCTAAGCAACCTGTAGCTGTGCAACCTGTTCATGTTGCACCAAAAGACCCGTTTGATTTTTAATAATTTATTTAAAAAAAAAAAATCATATAAAAAAAATGGCAGCAAATATTGACGGAAAACAAATTGTAAATATGATGTATCACGCTGGAGTGGAAACACTTTTAACTATTGGATATTCTGAAATTGGCAGAAAACTACTAAAAAGACCAGCACCTAAAGTGGATTTTAATATAGAAAATGTTGGGATGCTGTCTGTGGATATAATGTTAGCAATGGCTACAAAGGATATGCTGATTAAGCAAGGTATTATTCCTGCGGATATTATGAAATAATTTTAAAAAATATATATATAAAAAAAAATGGCAAGTGCAGTAGCAATGATGATAGGTGGCGCATTAACAAACGCATTGGCGTTTAGCGGTTCAAATTATTTCTTTTCAAAAATGGGAAGTCATTCAGATGAGGAAAGACAAAGGCATGACAAAGCCGTGGAACAATTAAACGCAGCACAAGCGGAGTGGAATAAAAAAAGAACAGAGAGATTAGATTTTATTAATAAACAACTGCAAAAAGAACATCATGCAGAGCAGACTTTTGATGATGTGGACCAAGCTATGAAGCAGTATTATTATACAACTGGCAAACATTTACTTTTGGAACCGGAGCCCAAGTTGAGTGATTTTTATACACCATCTCCAGATCAACAGAATAGAGAAATTACGTTTATTGTGGTGGGCATGGCTGCAACTGGATTTGTGGCGTACAAATTGATTTCATAAAAAAAAATAGTTTAAAACTATAATTACTTTGGACTTTTTTGGATTTAAAATGACTAAGTTTACTTTGAAAAGACTAAGTCATATGCGTGATACCTATTTTTTTTGTTGTTCTTACATGGTTTTAATCCAAGTGGTCGCATATAATATGGTGGTTTAGCACTCTTCTCTAATTTATCTTTGAGATGACCAGGCGCCCATACTTCACCGTTGTCTAATAATGTCAATACCATGGATGGACCATATTCAGTTTCTACTATTTTCGTATCTGTAATAGTGTATATTCTATTTACTTCCAAGTCTGTCCATTTCTTTGTGCTATTTTGATTTTGCTCTTCAAGCAGTTCATCAAATTGTGCAGTTGTGATTTCCATTTTTTCTTTATATTTATATAAAGTTTAATCTTTAGTAGAAAAAAATAGAAAAGATTTATTACAGCCCAAAAGGATTTTGGAGAGGTTACACAGCAGTTAAAAAATTAGCAAAAGAGGCTGGTGTCAGTGAAAAAAAGGCATTAGAATTTTTAAAGAAACAAGCTGTGTGGCAGATTTATTTACCTGCGCCGAAGAAAATAATTAGACCCAGGTTTGATGTTTCTGCTAAAAATGGAGTGCATCAAGCTGATTTGTTATTTTTACCGCATGATACTTTTGGGATTGGTCGTGGACGCAAGACATATAAATATGCGTTGACTGTGGTTGATATTGCAAGTAGATACAAAGAAGCAGAGCCACTGACTTCCAAGGATAGTAAAGAAGTTGCTAAAGCATTTGAAAATATATACAGTCGACATTTAAAAATATCCAAAGTTATTACAAGTAGATCCAGGCAGAGAATTTATGGGTGCAGTATCACAGTTGATGGCAAAACACAAAGTAAATATCAGACGAGGCAGAACAGAAATACACAGAGACCAAGCTTTAGTGGAAAGATTTAACAGAACATTAGCTGAGAGATTGTTTGGTTATCAGTATGCTAAGGAAATAGATTCGCAAAAACGTAATAGAGAATGGGTAAAGAGATTACCAGAAGTTGTTAAAGCCATAAATGCGGAGACAAAAAAGCCTCCTTCTGTTGAAACAAAAATATTAAAAGATGATCATATCTGTATGAATGCAAGTGTAAGATATTTATATCAACCCGAGGAACAGGAAGGTGGAAGACGCAGAGCAACTGATCCAATGTGGAGTGTAGATATTCACAAGATTAAAAGTTATATGGTGACGCAAGGTATAAGAGTTTATTATTTGAAATTACCAGCGCCACAGAGAGGATTTGTCAAAGAAGAATTACTTATTGTTCCGGCTGATACCCAAATTCATAAGTTTTTGTAGAAACCATGTGCATCAGTTTTAATTCCATCTTCTCGGATGTATCTTTTTGAGTAAAATGGTGACAGTGTTACTTTGTTTACTGTTATGCCATATATTTGATGCTTTATTGATCGCATCATATTCATTTTATGGGTGTATTTTTTCTTGTTAAACAATGCATCTTTATAGTTTTCAAAGTTGATATGTTTTTTGACTACATATTCTTTTACACCCTTTGCTTTCTTAATAATCTGCTCATTCACTTTCAAAATAGAATCTTGTTTAGATTTTAATTCTATATTTTATCTTTCTTAACATTTTGCACATCCGCTCTAAACATCGAATATAGTTTGGGTCTTAATCCAATATTCCTAGATATATACTCAGCTATAGACTCACCATCATCTTTTGTTTTATTTGTTATTGTATCTACTACTTTTTCAATCGTCTGCTCATCCGCTCCCAAAATAGAACATAGTTTGGATTCAACTATAGGAACACATTCATCTTTTATTTTGTTTGTTACTTTCTCAATCATCTGCACATCCCCTCCCAAAATAGAATATAGTTTGGGTCTTGATTCAATATACTCAACTATCGAAACATCAGGACATTCATCTTTCATTTTATCTATTACTTTTTCAATCATCTGCTCATCCGCTCTCAAAACAGAATATAGTTTGGGTCTTAATCCAACATACTCAGCTATAGCAACACCATTACATTCGTCTTTCATTTTACCTAATACTTTTTTGTTTGTATCATCATGCATTGGATGGTATTTCGGATAATCACTTAAGTCATATTTATCTTTCATTTCAACCATATATGTGTATGCATCATCTCTTTTGATGTTTACCAATAGGCTGTCAGTGTCTGTGTATAATAAAGTACAGTTATCTCCATACCTTTTTTTCAAAGTATTATAATACCAATCATACATCATATACTTTGATAAATCCAATACTGACATCCCAACATAGATTGGTTTGTTTAATGTTAATTTTGTTTTGTTTACATGTACTGCTGATAATTCATCTGAAAATTTTATACACCTGTTAAAGTTGGGTTTGGCTATTATTTTTCTTATCTTTTCATTTTCAGAGCCGTTAGTTTTGACTAGTTTTATATCTGTCCGCTTGCGTAAATTTTCCATTGTCTTGCCAAACACAGAGTTGTTCATAAGTTTGTAAAAATCTTTTTCAAATTGTGATTTAGCTTTTTTTCTAAGTTCTGTATTTAAGCAAATATATGATTTCATCCATGTTTTTTCATTAAATTCTAATACTCTGTGTACTTTCTTTAGTTTCATGCCTAAAGATAAATACAGTTCCAGGTTTTTGTGATGTATCACATATTTTTCTTTGTCCCTAAGATTGGGAACTAGTTGTTCTGTATTTATCATGCCATTATTTTCTAACAGATCTGTTTGGTATTCAGACAACCATTCTTTTTTCACTGCTAATCTTTCCGGTGCAAGCGGATAGTCATTATGAGATTCATGAAGTTCTTTAGGATATTCCAAATCAACTTCTAGAAAATATCCTTTTCCTTCTTTTCTTTCTTTTGGCTCTGGCAACGTTTCCACCCACTTAAAGCCAGAATATGGAAGTAGCTGACTCATTGCCCATCCGTAAAGATTATTTGCATCAAAATACATTAAAAAGTTGTTTTCCTCGTTAGGGTTATAATCAACTACATGTGAATTGTTTGCTTTGGCATATCGTTTTGATACCATACTAATTCCACCACGCATACCTTTTTCTATAAATAAGTGCATGTCAATGTCTGTCAAAAGTTCCAATTCTATTTCTGAATGTTTAAGTAAAGCATCCCAAGATAATCCAGGTGCTGTATAGTAATGTAAAGCATCAAGTTTGTATGCACTCATACATGTTTTTTTAAAAGTTTGAAACACATCTGCTAACAGAGTTACATCAGTTTTTAGATATAAATCATGATAGTCTCCAAGAGTTTTACAGTTAAACTCTTTCTATATTTTTTGAGCGTATTCGTAATCTTCGGGACTTATACTTTCATCTTTGAGACTAATGTAAAACTTTTCTATAGGTGGTAATTGCGTTTCCTTAAATCTTTCCATACTGTCCATATATTCGTATGGATAAACACCTTTTCGCAAAAGTAAATTTGTTTGTTCCCCAAACTGATTTTTAGTAATTTTAAAATCAGATTTGTCTGTTGCTTTAACCAATTTTTCCAGAGGCGAATTCATAAATTGTAAACTGTCTAAAAATCTAAGTTGTCCGGCACTAAATGAAATATACTTTTCAGCGTTGTTTGGAATGCATGTAATATTACCTGTCATTTTATGTATTTTTTGCATGATGAGATGACTATCATATCCTTTGAGGTTGTGAAATATAACAGGAATGATTGTTTTATTTGGTTTTATTTTTAGTTTTAGGTTGCAGTTTTTATGTGCTGCACCTCTGTATTCTCCTGTAAAATGACAGTGGTCTCTTACTTGACAGTTTTTGCCACATTTTCTACCTATTTCATTTTCACATATCCAGCAGTGTGTTGCTTTTTCATAATCTTCCTCATTTTGTTGTGTCATAATTAAGGGTTTTGGGTGAGCAAATATTTTATTAATGTTGCTCTTCTCACATTCTAAGTGATTTAAAAACTTTTCAACAGTATCTTCACCTCTGTAAATAACAGGTTCTTCTGTTTTACCATCATATCTGACAACTTGATATCCAAACCCACAAGCTTCGTTCACACTTGTGATTTCAGATTTCTTTCCAAATTTAGTTGATTGTGGTTTGACTATACTTTCAAAATCAGCATATATTGCATAAGGCACAGACATTTGATTTTGATGATTTTTAAATTTGATGATTGCACCTTTTTTTGGCATTTCTATTCTGCAAGAATTTTTGTTATTTTGTTAATACCATCACAGTCTTCTCTGTGTTTGGTAAGTAAATCTTCTCTTGAAAAAGCCGTAAAGACAAACGATCACAAAAATAAGTTTTACCGTGATATTTGTTTTGATCATAAAGTTATCTATTTAAATTTTTAATACAGCAATAGTGATATTTTGTTGTTATTTTTTTTTGGTTCTTTAGAATAATCATCAGGGTTATAGTTGTCATCTATAATTCCTTCTTCATTATTTGGATCGTTTGCGTTCTCTGATTCAAACCTCAGTGTCTTCAGATATTAAGATCAAATTAATTCGTTCAATATCTTTTTGGTTGTTCTGATATTTTTATATGGAAAAAAACAGATACCTTTTTATTTTTTTCCTGTTATAGCATATCCATAAACGTTGATAGCAAGGTTGTTTTGTTTCTCTACTTTGGAAATTTGAAAAATTGGAGTGGGAAAGTCATTGTTATCTTTCTTCAAGAACTCTATACTAGGATACTTTGATAATCTGTCTGTATGATCTGCAGCTGGATTTAAAGCAGAATTTATTGCATGAAACAAACATTTATCATCATTGTTTTTTTCACCTTTATAATTGCTTTCTTATCAGCTACTGCTTTGGGTAAAGAAATATATGAAGAACCTTTTAACGGCTCGTACTTTGCAATATTTAAGTAAAAACTAATACAGTGATCAATCTCCAATCCAGATGCTGTGTTTGTAAATCTTTCAAGACTCTCTTGTATATTTGCAGATGATTTATCGTACAACTCATTTATTTTTTCAGAGTTTAAGATTGCATTTTGCTCGCTGTGTAATACTGCTGTGGTATATTTTTTGGTATCACCATCATCTTTGAATAAATTTACAGT
>JAWPHD010013894.1:0-65026 GCA_037043455.1 Cyrtodaria siliqua | reverse complement strand
CAAAGTTAAGAACTTTAAAATTTGCCCATGACCTATGTGTTTAACAGGAATTGTATTTGTAAATATCTGTTTTAAGATTTAATAGTTAAAGATTACAATTAATGTTTGCAGGTTTAGACCGTTCTATCTCAAATCATTTGGAGGGAAATGAACAATGAATGTAAATACAGCATCAAATAAAACTTAAACAATGATTCACTCATTTTCTTGGTTTCAATGATCCATGAATGCCCTTAAAGAGCTTAAAATTTCTTCATTTTTTTTGTTTTAAACATTAACCATAATTCTGTACACTTGGACAATTTACTAACATCATCAATATGTTTATTTTAATGTGTAAATCAGTGTTCCCTGTAGGAACATATGTAAATATTAAACACTCTATAATGTCTATTTCACCGATAAAATTCCATTACAATATAGAAAAATTAAATATTGCAAAGTGATTTCTATTTATTCAGAAAACAAGAGATCTTATCAGAATAAAGTAATGATTGAATAAAATTAATATCTTAAGCATTAAGACAATATATTGTGGAATAATAAATCTTTGCTTTTGTTCTGGTAGACTCCCAAAAACTTACAACTAAATATATTGATACCCTCATAAATAAGAGTTTAATTTATAGCATTTGATAAAAGATTTATAAAATGTGTACACTTGGGACAAAACGAATTTGAACAAATTAAACTTTTCTAAATTATCAAATGATATACCAAGATTAACTTCCGTAGGAATACCTATATTATTGTTATATTATTCAAACACTGAAAACAATTTACTTTAAACAAACAATCTATACAATTCAAACTGATTATACATAACTTAACTGCCTAACAATGAAGTCATGTTAAATGCTTAAACATAATGGTCTGAAGTATTATATCCCAAGCCAGAACACAATTATAAACTCAGTACCCTGAACTCCAGGACACTTTGTTCTTGTACCTCTGTACATGCAACAAAAGTGTACCAATACATTTATGTACAGTGAAACAAGTGTACATCATGAATGTACATTAAAACAAGCGTTACTTTTTCTACATTCAATGTACAGCCAAACCACAATGTATTCTCTGACCTGTACAATGCAAACAAGTGTTTGCCGTACCTTTCTACTTTCAAATAAGCTTACCTCTGTGCCTCTGTACATGCAAAACAAGTGTACCTCCATACATCTTTACAGCAAAACAGCTGCACATATGTACATGCTAAACAAGTGTACCTCTCTCTGTATCCAAACAGATGTATCTCTGTAAATCCAAAAAGGTGTACCTCTGTACATCTTAACGAGTGTACCCCTTTACACCCAAACATTTAGTGTACTCTTTGTACATTCAAACCAAGTGTACCTTCTATAACCTCTGTACATCCTTACAATTGTACCTCTTATATACATCCATACATGTGTAACATCTGTATATCCAACCAAATCTACATCTGTACATCTTAACATGTATCATGTCATCTTAAATCCAAACAAGTGTACCATATGCTCACATGTAGAAAAAAAGTGTAAATCTATATCTCTGTATATCTTATAACAAATGAACCTCTGTCTCATCTGTACAGCCAAACAAGTGTACATAATAATGCTACTCTGGCACATGCAAACAATTGTATCTCGTACATTTGTACAGCCAAACAAGTGTACATAATAATGTACATCTGATACATGCAAAGAAATGTACCTCTACATCTGTACAGCCAAACAAGTGTACTTCAGTACATCTGGTTTATAAATGCAAACAATGGTGCCTCTGTACATGCAAACAATGGTACCTCTTTACATCTAGGACAAGTACTTAGTACCTCTATACAGTACCTCTGTATATCAGTGAACATGAGTACAATCCAAACAAATGCACCTCTGCACATATACCTCTGTACATCCAAGCAAGTATTCCTCTGTACATCCAAACAACTGAATCTCTGTATATTCAAACAGAGGTACACCTTTTTGGAATGTAAAAAGGTGTACCTCTGTACATCCAAGCCAGTTTATCTCTGTACCTAGACTGTACATCCAAACAAGTGTACCGGTACCTCAATTAATCTTCAATTTGATATAATGGTCTCTGGCCTTCTAAAAAAAGGCCTTGAATATGTGTTTGAGTTGGAGTCACAACATATTTACTTCTTAAAGTGCCCCTCTCAAAGGGAACTTTAAGGACCAGAGTTGCCATCTTTTAATGTATCAAATCATTTCCTGAAACTTTATTTGACATTTATCAAGTGTAATGAGCAAAACCATTTTTTCTATGTCGCAAGTGTACAATAACAATAGTTATATTTATGTGCAGTGTAAAATACTCACTAGAGGCATTATCTATTAAACCTTATACAGCATATGTCAAGTCAGAAGAATTGTTTGCCTTACTATGGAACAGAGGATAAGAACAAATATATTGTTAACAACAAAAAAATATATGATATTCACTTTTTCTTTCTTGTAGGTTAATTTGGAATATTTACAAAAATATCATGTTATTTTTACCATAGAAACACATCTCCCAGACTATTTTCTATGGAAATTACACACTTTCTGCTTGCTGCCGTTGTAATTGAATGAATTGTTGTATAATTAACCTGTGAATCATGACACCTCTCAATCAAAATTGTCAAATTTCATTAACACCATTGACAACCACAAATAAGCAGAATTATTTTACATGCAATCTTAACCATCACCCAATACTTCACATCAGATCCTATCAATCCATGTTACTTACTAAAAAACTAGCTTAGAGATTTAAAAGGCATGTTGACTTTTAAAACATATCTCATCAATTATGCTCAAAATTGTACACTTGGGACATTTTTGACTGGTTATTGTATATGGCTTGTCAACAAGTTCACTGAACAAGATAATGATATAGACAAAGTCAGAAAAACTTAATAGAATACATATTTATTGCTGAAATAGAAAACTTTATTCACCTCATTATCAACACCTTTTCTACCAGCACCTCAGTATACCAATTCTGGTGAACAAAGTGTGTGCAAAAGTCTTAGTACACTTCAACTTCAAACTCTTATGGAAAAATAAAACATGTTTGGATACGGTTACATGATATGTAACCGATAGTGAATATGCTATGCTACTGTATAAAAAAGACCATTTGCTGATATGTCAGCTGGATGCATAGTTATTCAAAACTAAAAATGGTGTTTTAGTTGAAATGTCACGCAAAACAGTACACTTGGGACACTTTTTGACATGTTTTAACAACATAACTTTTAAGGAAGCAAGCTAATGTGATGAACCTTTGCATGAGAATCACTACCACTAAACACATCTCCAGGACTTAAAAACTTAGTTATTTATCTCTTCTGGTAAATAGATATTGGAATGTTAATAAAAAGCTTCATTATTTTTGAAATCACCCATTAACAGATTACACGTTTGGCTCAAGCATGTAAGCAAAGGATGCAAAAATTTGCAAACTCTTTACGTTAAATGACTTAATTTTTCAAAGAGGAAACTTTAATATTTATGAATTTCTTGTTACAAAGTGTACTGTGATTAAAATGTCTACAACATTACAGTTGTGTCCTTTCTCTAACTGCAACTTTTTTTTTACAAAACATCTTGGGATTTGTTTGGAATATTATGTGGAATTAAGTGTGCAGTATATACAATATATAGCGATAATTCCCAAGTTGCATTTCTTTTTCCTTTCAGTATAATTTACCGGCAAGGAAAATGTTTAGATTTGGGTCAATTTTTAAAATGATGTTTTTAGTTGTTACAATTCTTTTACAATTGCTACGTTACACACAATGACGTATTAACTTGTTATATGAATATAAAATCCATAATATTAAAGATCAAGTAATTATTATCGTTCTATTTTGTGGTCCTTAAATTATCTTGAGGAGTATACTTCAGGTGACACATTCAATTCTGTGGAATTTTAGTGTTGTTGAATTTGGCATATGCTAAAGTAGCCGGTCAGGTGCTCACGGACAATATTTTTTGACAGGCAAGCCCTATATAAATATTGACAGGCCTTGAATTATATAGTAAAATATGGCAAAAAGGGAAAAGCCCAAACCAGATTTTGACAGGCCCCGGGCATGGGGCTATCCCATTTCGTGAGCACTGAGGTACCACACTATGAGGGCAAACCCACCACCTACCGACTATAACAAAGGAAATCCCTTAATTTCACTAAATAAATACACACATCAGTTTAAGTCCTGCATTAGCGATTAGGTTCTATGTTAAGTGTGTAAAGCAATACTCTGGGAAGTTATACATTGGTTTTGACCAACAGAAATATGATGTTACAATAACCTAATTAATCATAGCTGTGTTTTGTATTCAGTAGATTTTGTTCGCCATAATCATATTGAAGTATATGTAACAAGAGATGTTTGTAAAACATATATATAACGATTAGGTTCTATGTTAAGTGTGTAAAGCAATACTCTGGGAAGTTATAAATTGGTTTTGACCAACAGAAATATGATGTTACAATAACCTAATTAATCATAGCTGTGTTTTGTATTCAGTAGATTTTGTTCGCCATAATCATATTGAAGTATATGTAACAAGAGATGTTTGTAAAATTGTTATTTAGGTTTAAATATAGAAACATCACAACATACTTGTATATTAAAAACAAGAGGCCCAAGAGGGCCTGTGGACGCTCTACTTGCTAAAGATAAAGTTTATGCACAAGGGGCCATAACCCTTTCAAATATCGTTCAACCAGAACATGGTGATGACATAGGCAACTAGGCTTGGTACGGATTGTCCCTGACAAGTTTAGTTGAAATCCAGCCAGAGGTTCAGCAGAACTAGTCTGTACAAAGTTAGTGTTCTGAAACTTTTAAGGGGCCATAACTCTGCCAAAATTCATTCAACCAGAACACGGCAATGATAGGTGCAACTAGGCTTGGTACTGATCATTCCCATCAAGATTCGTTGAAATCCAGCAATGAGTTCAGAACAGACTAATCTGAACATTTCTCTATTAAAACCTTTAAAGGGCCATAACTCTGACAAAAATCATTCAACCCAAATATGGCGAAGATATGCACAACTAGGCTTGATACTGATCATCCTTGTCAAGTTTCTTTAAAATCCAGCCAGGGGTTCAGGAAAATTAGCCCGGAAAATGTTTGTGTATCAAAAACCTTTAAAAGGCCATTACTCCACCAAAAATCTTTTAACCGCAATGCGACGATGATATGCACAACTAAGCTTGGTGCTGATCATCCCTGTAAAATTTCGTTGAAATTTGGGGAGACGTTCAGGAGAATAGTCCAGACAAAGTTTGTGTATTAAAACCATTAAAGGGCCATAACTCTGCCAAAAATCATTCAACCGGAACACGGCAAAGATTTGCACAACTAGACCTGGAACTGATCATTCCTAAAAAGTTTTGTTTAAATCCGGCCAGGGGTTCAGGAAAACTAGTCAGAACAAAGTTTGTGTATTAAAACCTTTAAAGGGACATAACTCCGCCAAAATCATTCAACTGGAACACAGTGACGATATGTACAACTAGGCTTGGTACTGATCATCCCTGAAAAATTTCAATGAAATTTGGCCAAATGAAGGCCCTTTCTTCTTAATGAGGCCAAAATATAGCATATTTCAGAAAATCAAGGGCCATAACAATCTGGTTAAGTTTGGAAAGATCTGACGAAAAATGAAGGTCCTATCGTCTTTAACAAGGCAAAATATAGCATTTTTAACTAAATCAAGGGCCATAACTCCGCTGTTGCTGGTCCGATCTGGCTGGTTTTCGAACTTGTCCAAGCTTTCATTGATATTAACAAACTGGTAATATTTGGTAAAGATCGGATGAACAATGAAGCCCCGATCGTCTTAACGAGGCAAAATATAGCATTTTGAACTAAATCAAGGGCCATAACTCCCCTGTTACTGTTCCGATATGGCTGGTTTTCGAACTTGTTCGAGCTTTCAACGACATTAACAATGTGGTAAAGTTCGGTAAAGATAGGATGAAAAATGAAGGCCCTGTTGTCTTAACGAGGCAAAATATAGCATTCTGAACTAAATCAAGGGCCATAACTCCGCCGATACTGGTCTGATCTGGCTGGTTTTTTAACTTGTCTGAGCTTTCATTGATAGTAACAATCTGGTAAAGTTTAGTAAAGATCGAGTGAAAGATAAAGGCCCTATCGTCTTAACGAGGCAAAATTTAGCATTTTTAACTAAATCAAGGGCCATAACTCTGCCGATACTGGTCCAATCTGGCTGGTTTTCGAACTTGTCCGAGCTTTCATTAATATTAACAATCTGATAAAGTTTAGTAAAGATCGAATGAACAATGAAGCCCCTATCGTCTTAACGAGGCAAAATATAGCATTTTTAACTAAATCAAGGGCAATAACTTCGCTGTTAATGGTCCGATCTAGCTGGTTTTCGAACTTGTCCGAGCTTTTATTGACATTAACAATCTTTGCAAGTTTGGTAAAGATCAAATTATAAATGAAGGTGCTAGAGTGTTCACAAGGCTTAATATGGCATTTTTCAGCAAAACAAGGGCCATCACTCCGTTGAAATTATTTCTATCTTGCCGGTTTTCGAACTTGTTCGAGCTTTCATTGACATAAAGACACTGGCAAAGTTAAGTAAAGATCCGATTAATATTGAAAGCCCTAGAGTGTTCACAAAGCAAAAAATAGCATTTTCCAGAAAAAACAAGGGCCATAACTCCGGTGTTACTGATCCGATTTAGCTGGTTTTCGAACTTATTCAAGCTTTTATTAATATTAACAATCTTTGCAAGTTTGGTAAAGATCAAATAATAAATGAAGGTGCTAGAGTGTTCACAAGGCAGAAAATAGCATTTTTCAGAAAAACAAGGGCCACAACTCTAGTGTTACTGACTCAATTCAGCTGATTTTCGAACTTGTCCAAGCTATAATTGGTATTAACAATCTATGCAAGTTTGGTAACGATCAAATAATAAATGAAGGTGCTAGAGCATTCACAAGACAGAAAATAGCAATTTTCAGATAAAACAAGGGCCATAACTCCGGTGTTACTGATCCGATTTGGCTGGTTTTCGAACTTGTCCGAGCTTTCATTGATATTAACTGTGCAAGTTTGGTAAAGATCAAATAATGAATGAAGGTGCTAGAGTGTTCACAAGGCTTAATATGGCATTTTTCAGCAAAACAAGGGCCATAACTCCGTTGAAATTATTTCAATCTTGCCGGTTTTCGAACTTGTTCGAGCTTTCATTGACATAAAGACACTGGCGTAGTTAAGTAAAGATCCGATTAATATTGAAGGCCCTAGAGTGTTCACAAAGCAAAAAATAGCATTTTTCAGAAAAAACAAGGGCCATAACTCCGCTGTTACTAATCCGATTTAGCTGGTTTTCGAACTTGTTCGAGCTTTCATTGATATTAACAATCTGTGCAAGTTTGGTAAAGATCAAGTAATAAATGAAGGTGCTAGAGTGTTCACAAGGCTTAATATGGCATTTTTCAGCAAAACAAGGGCCACAACTCCGGTGAAATTATTTCGATCTGGCTGGTTTTCGAACTTGACGAGATTGTTCATATCAATGAAAGCTCGGTCAAGTTCGAAAACCAGCCAGATCGGACCAGTAATAGTGGAGTTATGACTCTTGATTTAGTTAAAAATCCTATATTTTGCCTCGTTAAGACGATAGGGCCTTCATCTTTCATCCGATCTTTAAGAAACTTTACCAGATTGTTAATATCAATGAAAGCTTGGACGAGTTCGAAAACCATCCAGATTGGACCATTTACATCGAAGTCATGGCCCTTGATTTTCTGAAATATGCTATATCGTGGCCTCATTATGACGAAAGGGCCTTCACTTGGCCGGATTTCATTGAAACTTTGCAGGGATGATCAGTACCAAGCCTAGTTGTACATAGTCACCGTGTTCCAGTTGAATGATTTTGGCAGAGTTATAGCCCTTTAAAGGTTTTAATACACAAACTTTGTTCTGACTAGTTCTCCTGAACCCCTGGCCGGATTAAACGAAACTTTTTAGGGATGATCGATTCTTTATCTAGTTGTGCACATCATCGCCGTGTTTCGGTTGAATGATTTTTGGCGAGTTAGGGCCCTTTAAGGGTTTTAATACACAAACTTTGTTCTGACTAGTTCTCCTGAACCTCTGGCAGGATTTAAACGAAGCTTTTTAGGGATGATCAGTTCCATGTCTAGTTTTGCAAACCATTGGCGTATTCCGGTTAAATGATTTTTTTTGGCAGAATTATGGCCCTTTAAAGATTTTAATACACAAACGTTGTCTGATCTACTTCTCCTGAACCCCTCGCCAGATTTCAATGAAACTTTGCAGGGATGATCAGCACCAAGCCTAGTTGTGCATGTCATTGTCACGTTCCGGTTTACAGATATTTGGCAGAGTTATGGCCCTTTAAAGGATTTTGATACACAATTTTTTTCCGGGCTAGTTCTCCTGAACCCCTGGCTGGATATAGACGAAACTTTACAAGGATGATCAATATCAAGCCTAGTTGTGCATATCTTCGCCATATTTCGGTTGAATGATTTTTGGCAGAGTTGTGACCCTTTAAATGTTTTAATACACAGACTTTGTCCAGATTATTCTCTTCTGAACTCTTTGCCAGATTTCAGCGAATCTTGGCGAGAATGATCAGTACTAAGGCTAGTTGCACCTGTCATTGCCATGTTCTGGTTGAATTATTTTTGAAAGACTTATGGCTCTTATAGATAAACTTTATCTTGAGCAAGTAGAGTGTCCACAGGCCCTCTTGGGCCTCTTGTTTACAAGTTCTGTTACCAAGGCAACCACATTTCTTAAGCGAATCTACCCATATAGTAATCGCACCGTCCATCTGTCTGTCTGTCCGGATTCCGCAGTTCATGTCCGGATTTTTGATTAACTTGGCACAAGTGATCATCATAACAAGACGATGTGTCGCGCGCAAAACCCTGGTCCGTACCTCAAAGGTCAAGGTCACACTTGCAGTTCATAGGTCAAAAACAGGTACGCAATTGTCCGGTCAATAACTCTGGCATTCATGGACGGATTTTCAAATAACTTGGCACAAGTGCTCACCACAACAAGACAGTGTGGCCCCAAGGTCAAGGTCATACTTAGAGGTCAAAGGACACTTTGGGGGCATTTATCACTTACAGTGATATTTCTTGTTTGTGATTTTTTACAAGTTTTGTTACCATGGCAACCACATTTCTTATGCGAATCTAACCAAAAGGGGAGGTGCACAACTAGACCATGAGACAAACATTCCTGTCGAGTTTTAGGTTTGTAGTGCCAACTGTTCTTGAGTTATTGCGAAGACAAGCGATTTTTAGTGATTTGTTACAAGTTTTGTTACCATGGCAACCACATATTTATGCAAATCTACCCAAAAGGGGAGGTGCACAACTACACCATGGCACAAACATTCCTGCTGAGTAAGCGCTAAAAAAAGGCGATTTGTGTTTTTAGCTCTTCTGATCAGAGATCAGCAGAGCTTATGCCGTGGTGCGGCGTCCGTCGTCCGTCCGTCCGTAAACTTTTTTTTTGTAGCGACTACTCCTCTGAAACTACTGAATGGATTTTCATGAAACTTTACAGAAATGTTGCCCATGAAGTCTAGTTGATCCTAGCAAAAAATCATGTTGATGTGAAATCCAAGATGGCCACCAAATTTAAAAATAGATTTTTAAAAAACCAGTTTGTAACGACTACTTCTTGAAAACTCTAAGTGATATTGATATGGAACTTTTTCTAAAATGATCAGCATGACATGATGTTGGTCCTTGTCGAAAATCGTTTTGATTCGACGTTAAACATGGCTGCCAGCGGCCATCTTTATTTACATAAGAGTTATTAAGTAAAAACTTGTAGCGACTACTCCTCTGAAACTACTCGACAGATTTCCATGAAACTTCACAGGAATGTTTCTCTTGATGTCTAAATGATCCTAGCAAAATTTCAGGTCGGCCGGAAATTCAAGATGGCCGCCACGGCTAAAAATAGATTTTCAAAATTCAAGTTTGTAGCGACTACTTCTTGAAAACTATAAGTGATATTGATATGGGACTTTTTCTAAAATGATCAGTATGACATGATGTTGATCCTTGTCAAAAGTTATTTTGATTTGACATTAAACATGGCCGCAAGCCTTAAACACAGAGTTATATAATGAAAACTTGTAGCGACTACTCCTATGAAACTACTTGATGGATTTTCATGAAACTTTACAGGAATGTTGACCTAGCTATCAAAAACCAATCAGTAGAGCTTCAAGGTCATTGACCTCTTGTTTTACATGTTTTGTTACCATGGCAACCACATTTCTTATGCGAATCTACCCAAAAGGGGAGGTGCACAACTAGACCATGACACAAACATTCCTGCCAAGTTTCGAGTTTGTAGTGCCAGCCGTTTTTGAGTTGTCGCAAAGACAAGAAGATTTTGGGATAGACCGACCGACCAACATTTTTGTATATGTTTTGTTACCATGGCACCCACATTCCTTATGAGAATCTACCCAAATGGGGAGGTGCACAACTAAACCATGACACAAACATTCCTGCCAAGTTTCTAGTTTGTAGTGCCAGCCGTTCTTGAGTTCTCACAAAGACAAGAAGATTTCTGGATGGACCGACCGACCAACTGACCGACGTGTGCAAAGCAATATGACCCCCCTTTGGGAAAGGGGGCATAATAAAGAGATAACTATACTAAGGTTTTCTATCTGAGACAGTATGCGAGTGGTTTTATTAGCTCTACTGATCAGAGATCAGCAGAGCTTATGCCATGGTGCGGCGTCCGTCTTGTCTGTCCATCCATCCGTAAACTTTTTTTGTAGCGACTACTTCTCTGAAACAACTGAATGGATTTTCATGAAACTTTACAAAAATGTTGCCCATGAAGTCTAGTTTATCCTAGCAAAAATTCATGTTGATGTAAAATTCAAGATGGCCACCAAATCTAAAAATAGATTTTAAAAAAAACAAGTTTGTAGCGACTCCTTCTTGAAAACTCTAAGTTATATTGATATGGGACTTTTTCTAAAATAATCAGCATGACATGATGTTGATCCTTGCCAAAAATCGTTTGGATTTGACATTAAACATGGCTGCCAGCGGCCACCTTTGTTTACATAGAGTTATTAAGTAAAAACTTGTAGCGACTACTCTGAAACTACTCGACGGATTTCCATGAAATTTCACAGGAATGTTGCTCTTGATGTCTAAATGATCCTAGCAACATTTCAGGTTGGTCGGAAATCCAAGATGGCCGCCAAATCTAAAAATAGATTTGCAAAAAAACAAGTTTGTAGCGAGTACTTCTTGAAAACTATAAGTGATATTGATATGGGACTTTTTATAAAATGATCAGTATGGAATGATGTTGATCCATGTCGAAAATTATTTTGACCATCTTTGTTTACATAGTTATATAATGAAAACTTGTAGCCACTACACCTCTGAAACTACCAGACGGATATTCATGAAACTTCACAGGAATGTTGCTCTTGATGTCTAATTGATCCTAGCAAAATTTCAGGTTGGCCGAAAATTCAAGATGGCCGCCACAGCTAAAAAAACAATTTTCAAAAAATAAGTTTGTAGCAACTACTTCTTGAAAACTTTAAGTGATGTTGATATGTCTTTTCCTAAAATGATCAGTATAACATGATGTTGATCCTTGTCGAAAATTACTTTGATTCGACGTTAAACATGGCTGCAGCGGCCATCTTTGTTTACTTAAGAGTTATATAATGAAAACTTGTAGCGACTACTCCTCTGAAACTACTTGACGGATTTTCATGAAACTTCACAGGAATGTTGCTCGTGATGTCTTATTGATCCTAGCAAAATTTCAGGTCGGCCGGAAATTCAAGATGGCCGCCACGGCTAAAAATACAAGTTTGTAGCGACTACTTCTTGAAAACTATAAGTGATATTGATATGGGACTTTTTCTAAAATGATCAGCATGACATGATGGTTATCCGAGTCGAACATCATTTTGATTCGACGTTAAACATGGCTGCCAGTGGCCATCTTTGTTTACATAGAGTTATATAGTAAAAACTTGTATCGACTACTCCTCTGAAACTACATGGCGGATTTTCATGAAACTTTACAGGAATGTTGCTCTTAATGTCTAATTGATCCTAGCAAAATTTCAGATTGGCCAGAAATTCAAGATGGCCACCACAGCTAAAAATAGATTTTTAAAATACAAGTTTGTAGCAACTACTTCTTGAAAACTATAAGTGATATTGATATGGGACTTTTTCTAAAATGATCAGCATGACATGATGTTGGTCCTTGTCAAAAATTGTTTTGATTCGATGTTAAACATGGCTGTCAGCGGCCATCTTTGTTTACATAGAGTTATATAATGAAAACTTGTAGCGACTACTCCTCTGAAACTACTTGACGGATTTTCATGAAACTTCACAGGAATGTTGCTCTTGATGTATAATTGATCGTAGCAAAATTTCAGGTCGGCCGGAAATTCAAGATGGCCACCACGGCTAAAAATAAATTTTCAAAAAACAAGTTTGTAGCGACTACTTCCTGAAATAAAAATCAATCAGTAGAGCTTCATGGTCATTGACCTCTTGTTACTTTAAACCTGCTTACATAATTAAATTATAGGCAATAAAATTTCATGTTTTTATGGGATTTTATGATACCTCATTATCTTTCTCCCAGACAAAGTGCAAGTTTATGTACAAAAAATAGCGGGTCAAAGCAAGTATTGAAACAAATCTAGATTTGTCCTTTGAAATTATTGTTGTCTGCTAGGATCCATGCTACATAGTTTAAATGATCCATTTCAGACATTTGAGAGACTTAACAAGCAGGGTGTATGTCTAAGCTACGAGGGAAGACAGTATGCAATGGAGGCAATAGGCGGCAAGTTTAATAATGCATAGCGTCACAGATCATACGAAGGAACAGAAGAGATTCAGGATCGAAACAGGGGTACAGTCGGTGTTCAGGATCAGAGAATGGACCACATTTCGCATATGCAGCAATTTTGGTGCAGAATATCGCCTTCACCGAACACCCGGTGTGAATCCTCAAAAAAAAAAAAATCAGGTGTCAGGAATTTATTCTGTCGACAGAAGATTGTAGTTTATACCTGCGGTATTACACGGTGCTAATGTAGAAAGTTGTTTTACGTCATTTGCCATACTTCCAGATGTTCCAGTTCGGTTGAGTAAACATTGTGGTGAACCTCTGTGTCTATAACTAAGGTTTCATTACCTGTCTTGTATAAAAAGAACAAAAGTACCAATTTTGGACTTTTATGGGAAGGTAATTGTAGATGCTCCAGCAGGTGTAATCAAATGATGTCCACATTCATATTGGCAGCAAAAGGTCTCTACCCGCACAAGAGGACTAACCCGGTAACCAATTATTTTTAAGAACTGTCGCCAATTACATTTTTGCACATGAATTTTTTTTAATGGCTTTCAGCAGTACTTCACGATCAGATGTTGAAGAAAATGTCAATACACATTACGATTCTGATAAGGAATTTTTCATATCAGTGTAGAATTACACATTGTTGAATGTTTTATGGAGATTTTTGGCATGTCTGATGTGAATTCTGCTCTGGCAAAGCATAGTGCCTGATTTAGAAAATGATGACCAGAAAAAAATGATAGTACTACAACACAGTGGGCGAATCAATTGACAAGTAGTTGTTCCCATGGCGACTTTTTAGGGGGATGACGACAATATCGAAAATAGCGAATTAGTAAAAATTGGTTGTCGTGTTTGTTGATAAATATAATGTAAGAAATTAATTATATAATGTATTTTTATTCAGTGTTCTAAACAAATACCATGATGTGTGATGGTAATGATGATTGATAAACGTGCGTTCCCATGTCGAGGGATTGAATTGATTGAATTGGATTTTATAGTCGCACCAACAGCTAAGGTCATATGGCGACTTTCCAGCTTCCATTGGTGGAGGAAGACCCCAGGTGCCCCTCCGGGCAATTTTCAGGCACGGGCGGGCACCTGGGTAGAACCACCGACATTCCACAAGCCAGCTGGATAGCTCCCTCACATAAAGATTCCTAGGCCCCTGAGGGATCGAACCTACAGCGGTGAGGGGCAAGTGATTTCAAGTCAGAGACGGGAGTATTGTGAGAAACTGGCTTAATAACTAACAAGTCGAGAAAACTTTAATGACCTATTGCGATAAATAACAGGTCTTCATAGTTTGTAGAATAAGACCACTTGTCACAAACGCAGCAACTTCAACGCTACATCTTGTTTTCAAGATGGCAGAAATATGCCACCATAATTGTGTTTATGCTGGAGTAAGTAATAATTTGCCTACAATAAACAAAGACCATTAGATAAGCGATGTAATGAAGAATATATCCTTTATGAAAATAAGTTTGATTAAACTGTAGGCAGGGTCATTATGTTGATTAGAAAAGTGTACAGTAAATAAAAACAAAACAATGATTCTAAACAGATTTTAATATTTCTGTATGTTACAGCATTATAAGCATAGATTTCATTTCTGTTGAACAGTAATATTTAAAATCTGCCATGAAATGCATTGGATAATACAGGTAAATTTCATAATAATGAGTGAATCTCAGATAATATTTATTAGGCGTAATCAGGTTGGATTTTTGCGTGAAGTAAATTTCTATTCCGATTATTATTTTTTCCTCTTTCATATTGTCCAAACAGAATTAAGTAAACAATCAGTTTGATTGGTCAGTCCTTATTCCTAGTTTTTTCTATGCTCAATGAACTCTCTGATGTCTTCACTGTGTGAAGTAAGTACTAAACGAAAACAACTAGAGTAAGGACTAGCCAATCAAATTGATTGTTTACTTAAATCTGACAATGTGAAAAATAAAGAAAATCAAATAAATAAAATAGCAATTTACATCACCAAAAATCAGTCAAATTGACCTATAAAGAAGTGGAGAAATGGGAAATTCAAAATACTGGTGCGAGTGTAAATATTTTAATTTTCTTCCTTTCAGAAAAAACTCCAATAATTTGGACAATCCAACACATCTTTTGCTTATATAAACATCTAGTGAGAGTACAGAGCTTGAAGCTTAAAAATATAATAACTCTCTCTTAAATAATATAACAAACTATATATAACCAATGAACAAATTCTCCCAACATGGAACAGAGAAACTACACAGCTTCATCCAGTTTTTAAAACATAAATGTGTTGATGGTGGAACGAAGCGTCGCTTTAAATAATCGCCTTAAACCTGAACTATATTGCATTTTGGTTTTGCATGTTTTCTGGTGTTTAAAAAAGTCATCAGTAAACAGTAAACTTACGTGACTACATGGCGTCCCAAAAGGTTATGATTGGACATTTATACCTTCTCATTTAATTAACCAATCAGTTACTCGCAGGCTGATATGGGTTTACAATGGACGCAAAGGCTTAAGCAAGTTGGATAAAATAATATAATGCGAGACTGTGCCAAGCATCATATCAATTTTATAAAAAAGAATTCTACTACAATCAATTTCATGTTCCAATTATTTGTCTGGTCATTCTACTATAACTCATTTGTTGTATTTCAGTCATGTTCCAGTTATGTTGTCCATTTGTACTACTATAACTTAAAGTCATTTGTTGTATTTCATGTTCCAGGTATGTTGTCCAATTGTTTCACTAAATGCCATTTAATGTGTTTCATGTTCCAACTCTGGTTATTTATGGAATTGAGCTACTCTGTTGATGAGATGCTCGATTATTTAAATAATTGTGGTTCTCTTTTGATGAGACGCTTGATTATTTAAATAACTGTGGTTCTCTGTTAAAGAGAAGCTTGATTATTTAAATAATTGTGGTTCGCTGTTGATGAGATGCTTGATTATTTAAATAACTGTGGTTCTCTGTTAAAGAGAAGCTTGAATATTTAAATAATTGTGGTTCTCTTTTGATGAGACGCTTGATTATTTAAATAACTGTGGTTCTCTGTTAAAGAGAAGCTTGATTATTTAAATAATTGTGGTTCGCTGTTGATGAGATGCTTGATTATTTAAATAACTGTGGTTCTCTGTTAAAGAGAAGCTTGATTATTTAAATAATTGTGGTTCGCTGTTGATGAGACGCTTGATTATTTAAATAACTGTGGTTCTCTGTTAAAGAGAAGCTTGATTATTTAAATAATTGTGGTTCTCTTTTGATGAGACACTTGATTATTTAAATAACTGTGGTTCTCTGTTATAGAGAAGCTTGATTATTTAAATAATTGTGGTTTGCTGTTGATGAGATGCTTGATTATTTAAATAACTGTGGTTCTCTGTTAAAGAGAAGCTTGATTATTTAAATAATTGTGGTTCTCTTTTAATGAGACGCTTGATTATTTAAATAACTGTGGTTCTCTGTTAAAGAGAAGCTTGATTATTTAAATAATTGTGGTTCGCTGTTGATGAGACGCTTGATTATTTAAATAACTGTGGTTCTCTGTTAAAGAGAAGCTTGATTATTTAAATAATTGTGGTTCACTGTTGACGAGACGCTTGATTATTTAAATAATTGTTATTCACTGTTGATGAGACGCTTGATTATTTAAATAACTGTGGTTCTCTGTTAAAGAGAAGCTTGCTTATTTAAATAATTGTGGTTCGCTGTTAAAGAGAAGCTTGATTATTTAAATAATTATGGTTCGCTGTTGATGAGACGCTCGATTATTTAAATAACTGTGGTTCTCTGTTAAAGAGATGCTTGATTATTTAAGGAATTGTGATTCCTTGTTGATAAGATGCTTGACTGAGGTTCCCTGTTGATGAGCTGCTTGATTGAGGTTCATTGTTGATGTGACGCTTGATTATTTTAGATACTTCATACAGGAGTGAAGTATCTCTATTCCATGTAGTTCTCGCAATCTTTCTAGATGTCTGGAAAAAAAGTAAAAATAGGTTTAGTGTTTTGAGAGCAAAAATAAGCTCATGCCACAAACATAACCAAAATGTTACCATTACAGCTTGGGTATTATGGCCAAAACCATATAACATTTAGTTTAAATTTAGCTATTTCCTGGCTAAAATGCAGACCCAAGGGTGAGATTTCCTTTTCTCCCATTTGTAGTCATGTGACATAGGTGTTTTCCTCATGTAAGATAATTCTATCTTACATGAGACCGTAAGATAACTCTATCTTACATGAGACGTCACGTTGCCGTCATGTTATTCTAGCGTTAAAACAAATACAGTCATTGAAGGTACTTATTGTTTTATGCCTGTGCTAGGTGCATTATAAATAGGAGAATAATAATCCATCATGAGTTTATCCATTTGAGATGGAGAAATATTACCCGAGGGGTCAGAATTGCAACCAGGGACGAGGATTCTTATAATCCCCCACAGATACTCGTAATGGATTCTTGTACTATAATACAACTACAGGTGCAGTCTAAACCAGAATTGCTGTGTTTCGGAAACATTATTTCGTATTTTACAGAAGTCTAACAGGGAAAAAGATACCAAAGAATGATTTTTTACAAATTGTTGATGGTATGCCAGCAAAGAGCCTCAGTTCAGATCAAAATTGTTCATTATACCCTTGTGTTGAAATTTCCTATCTTAATCATATACCCCATTATTGCGTCGCCTGCGTAGATTGGCATACACTCGGGATCAATTTGTACGTCATCCGTCTGTCACACTTAAACCTGAAACCTAATCTTGGCCATAACTTGAAAGTATTTGACCTATGTTCATGAAACTTCACACACATATTCATCTTACTCCACGGAATGTTGTTACCCATGACCAATAACTCTGACTTTTATTTCCGCAGAGTTATGCCCCTTTTAACACAAGTTTAACCTGCAACCTCACCTTGCTCATAACTTGGCAAAATACTGACCTATGGTCATGAAACTTTATACCGTTTTTCCTTATCAATTATCCAATGCAGAATTATGCCCCTTTTCATAAACTTTAAAGATTTAAAACAAATCTTTATAATTCATAAAGGAATGCACACCCTGTCTTAAAACTTTATAGTTATATTGTCCTTACTGAAATAAGCAGATGGCAGGCGACACCAGTCTTCTGTGGAACACCCTTCTAGTACATATACTGAATAAAACAAGTTTGGCACGACTTTTTAGGGACATAGATTAAACATATGAACATTTATATATTTGTTTGAAGCTAATAGCAATGCTAGGTAAGGATGAGACTTTCCAACAAGAGGCCCAAAAGGGCCTTTGGATGCTCTACCGGCTAAAACTGCTCTTATATCCAGGGTTGTTGCCATAAAATTCCCATCAGTACTTCTTTTAAAGCATTGCATAAAAAACCCACAAAACAACAACACCCACAACAGAAACTTAAACCCTTGACCCATGCTAACAATTTAAACAAGCGGTCCTAGTTCTAAATTGGTATGGTTATTTAGGGAATCGAGGCACAACAATTGCATGAAATAGGTTTTGAGGGGGCCCTTTATGCAGGCAGTCAAAACCCATTTGATATAATTGTTGTGCCTAGAGTCCCTAAGTAACCACAATAAATTAATACTAGGGGTTGTTTTTAGTAACAGATGTCTCCTACAGGAGAAAGGGCCATAATTCAGCCAAAAATCAATAAACTGGAACACGACGAAGACATGTGCAACTAGGTTTGGTAATGGTCATCCCTAGTAAGTTACATGGAAATCCAAGCAGCGGATCAGGAGAAGTAGTCGAGACAATGCTTATGTTTTAAAACCTTTAAAGGGCCATAACTCCACGAACAAGAGGTCAATGAACTTGAAGCTCTACTGATAGGTTTTTGATAGCTAGATCAACATTCCTGTGAAGTTTCATAAAAATCTGTCAATGATCTACATTCCTGTGAAGTTTCATGAAAATCTGTCAAGTAGTTTTAGAGGAGTAGTCACTACAAGTTTTTACTGTATAACTCTATGTAAATAAAGATGGCTGTGGCAGCCATGTTTAATGTCGAATCAAAATAATATTTGTATATTAGGGACCAACACCATGTCATACTGATCATTTTAGAAAAAGTCCCATATCAAATATCACTTATATTTCAAGAAGTAGTCCCTACAAATTTGTTTTTTAATAATCTATTTTTAGCTGTGGTGACCAAAATGAATTTCCGGCCGACTTGAATTTTTGCTAGGATGAACTAGTCATCAAGAGCAATACTGTGAAGTTTCATGAAAATCTGCCAATTAGTATCAGAGGAGTAATTGCCACAAAAAAAAGTTTATGGACAGATGGACGGATGGACGTCGCACCACATCATAAGCTCTGCTGATCTTTGATCAATTGGTTTAGAAACACCCGATTGCAAAAAACTTTTGTCGAGTATTTTGGAGCTATTCAAAACGCCTAATCGAGTTGCAGACGCTCCTTTAATAGACAACAACATTTGCGTCTGCATATTACTTCTTGGGACCAGAAAATACACACGTCACCAGTGTCAGGAATGAATCTTTAAATTTCCTTTTCTAATAAACATAGTAAGGCCAAATTTCCATTGTCAAAATGTAAATATTGGGGAAAAGTTGCGCTTTAACTTTACCTTCTGGCAGGTCTTTTAGACGCTTGTAAATAGAAGCCTGAAGGTCGATTGTTTTTTAATTCTGATGAGTAGTAATCACGGAAGAATATGTCCTTGAAAAGGAATGACGGCCGGACAGAAACTACCGATGGTTCAGATATACAAGACACCGCTCTACCTCCCATATTAATATTAAAAACAAATTATTTCGTTATAAAAACGTATTGCTTTGAACATTTATTATTTGGCATGGACAAGAATTGCCCATTCTGTCATTTTAAAAAAAAAGCTAAAATGTGATTAATTTTTTTTATATTCTCAAACAAAAACATTGCAAATTTCGTAATTTTAAAATAACCTCCCTTTTCATTGAAATAAGAACGATTTTCAAAACCTTGACAGTATATTCCCAACATATCGCTTTATTTTTATCGCCGACTTTGTTTACAAATGACTTATAGCATTATTATTGGACATATCTATGTCACTTTACCATTGAACCTGAACATACACGGCTTTGTATCTCGTCTATGGAATTGACATGCATTTTGTGTGTTAAATTTATTTTTCTCATTATATTAGACACCCTATAATTGAGGGCTGACAATGAAACTACTGTATTTCTTTATCTATATATAGTTACAATAGTTTTGTGGTCACCCCCAAGAATGAGTCCACCATGTTAACTCTATGTAAGAAATACAAAACAAAGGTACTGTACACAGGCATGTACAGAACACGGACATGTACATACTTTGAATTTCCCTGTGCAAGTTTGGCGATAAGAATGGCACAATTCTGCTGTACTGCTGGACGTTTGCCGTCACGTGCCAGGACCAGTAACTCCTTCACGATGTCCGTCTTGGCGAGGGAGGCACACACCTTATTCACCTGTGTACAGTGACTCAGAGACAGTGCCGCATTTCCCACAACCGTTTCATCATCGGATTTCAGATGGCCAATGAGGGTACCAAGACCTGAAAATAAAGTGTCATTGTCAGTTATATTTACTTTCCTCCAATGCCAATGTAGTTAACCTTCTCACCGCTCACCGCTGCGGGCTCGAATCTCACTCAGGGAGCTCAAATACAGTACTGATTCTACCCAGAATGAATGGGGTGGTCTGCCTCTACCACAAAACAAGAGGGCCTGTAGATGCTCTACTGTGTAAAGATGTCATATTTAGCCTTTTCCTGTATAAACTTTGGGTCACCACGGCAGCCATTTTGATAATTGCAAGAAAACACAAAACACAAACTTAATAGACGCCAAACATTGTGATAAAGTTTCAACAAAATCCTTCAAAAGGTTTCAGAGAAGATTTCATATTTAACCATTTCCTATATAACTATGTAAACCTTGTGTCACCATGGCAACCACTTTGATTATTCGATGATAACGAAAAACACAAACTTGAAAGAGGCCAACCCAAGGAACATGTACATGAAATTTCACTGGAATGGATTACCGGTAAGTGGTTTCGGAAGAGATGTCGCTTGAAATTTCCTTAAATTTGACTTAGTTTTAGCCATGGTGGCCATCCTGGATGATTGCCAGTCGCGAAAAAAAATAATCTGAGGGGGTCTATCCTAAAGATCATTGTAATGAAGTTTCATCAAAATCCTTCAAGCGGTTTAAAAAAAAAGTAATTTTTAGCCTTTACCTATATAACTCATGTAAACTTTCAGTCGCCGTTGCAGCCATTTTGATTATTTGACGATAACAAAAACACACACTTGATAGAGGCCAACCCAAGCAACATATTTATGGTATTTCACAATAATGAAATAAGTGTTTTCGTCGGAGATGTCGTTTGAAATTTCCTTAAATTTGACCTAGTTTTAGCCATAGTGGCCATCTGATATGACTGGCGGCCATGAAAAATTTGAGAGGGGCCCTCCCAAGTAACATTGTGATGAAGTTTCATCAAAATCCTTCAAGCGGTTTCAGAGGAGATGTCGATTTTATAAAATTGCTAACAGACGGACGGACAGAAAGACTGACGGACAAAGTCATCGCATAAGCTCGCCTTTGGCCAGTAGAGCTAAAAATGGAGTGGTCTGCCTCTACCACAAAAAAAACAACCATCATATATGGTCTAAAATGTGCCATTGAAACAAACCGTTCTCTCTGCTGAGAGAAAAAGAAAGCGTTTGATTTCCAATAAATTTAATTTTTCAAGAGGAGCTACTATGCACACATCCAATGGATAACAGAAAATGACTAGGTATTCCACTGTCTGAAAATACACCAAGGACAGTTGTCGCTCATGCACTTTTTTATCATAATCATTTTCCTAAGGTATGTTACTGTTGGTACAATAGCGACTGGAATATAATATAAATATGCAAAATGATACACATTTTTTCGGCGTTAGTCAATGTTAAAATGCCAGTTATGAATGACACAAAATTAATTTGCTTCATGGAATTTACCATTCCCTACTGGCGTTTAAAACTCCATACCACCAAAAAAATATGAACCAATTATTAAATGTCACTTTTTCCATCTATATAGATGAACACATTTCACAACAAAATTGTGAGTCCAGCTCTATCCCATGCATTGTGTTTATAATATAAATATAATGAGTATAGTACCAATTAAAACTAGAACAATCACTGAAGGTGATGAATACCGCTTTTGGATCAGTTGTTATGTGTTTATGAAGTTTGGGAACAACCTATTCAAAACTGTTTGAGGAATGTGAGCTTGGTCAGGTTGCATGTTAAAATTTTATGAAAAGGGGCATAACTCTGAATAAATAAAAGTTATTGGACATGTGTAACAACATTCCTTTTATTAAGATGAATGTGTGTGTGAAGTTTCATGAACATAGGTCAAATACTTTTCAAATTATGGCCTAGGTTAGGTACGCGGCGGGTCGTTATGGACAGCTGATTCCTATATAGCCCCCACTTCACTTTGTGAAAGCGGGAGCCCCCACTTCACTTTGTGAAAGCGGGGTATAAAGTGTGTTATGCGACGCAGAGTAGCGGGACAAAATGTGTTACGGCAGGGCTCGATGTTAACTTTGCGGACAGCTTACCCATGCCATGGGCAAGTTAACTCTGTTTTACATTTCAAACAACATATACCACTACTGTGTAATTGTAAAAAAAAATACAAAAGAATAAGGAATACTGAATTGTTTATCAAATTCAAGTGTGTTCTCGTATTTGTTTAGCAAAATGTTTGTCTGGTGTCAACATACAACAGTCTTAACTAGAACTATCACTAAAGGTAATGAAATATCCCCGCTTTTTTGCTATAGCTGATGATGTACAAAATGAAGAAGAATGAATGTCTAAAATATCTGTTAATTTTTTAATGTGAAAGAAATTCTAAGTAAAACAAAGGTCCATAATTCTGTAAAACCATTAATACAGAGACACATCATATCATCTCGTGTGAACTGTATGTCAAGTGTAATAAAATCCATGAAAAGTGTTAAAGTCAAATCCACAGGAAGTTCATTATAGAGTGAAAATCTAAGTTAAATAAAGGGCCATAATTCTGTAATAAATTAGGCAATCAATGATGGGTGATGTAGAGGGACATAAGGTCATCAGTTGTTATGAGTATATGAAGTTTGGGAACAATTCATTAAAAGTGTTTGAGATATGCGAGTATTAAAAGCAACGGGACAAAGAAGTTACGGGACGCGACACGACAACGTGATTCCTATATAGCCCCCACTTCACTTTGTGATAGCGGGGCTATAAAAACATAAATTTACCAACAATTAAAATTCCCATATTAGGCTATGCCTCATATAATTTTTACGTAACTCTGTGAATTTTGAATGGAGGTAAAAAAGACAATCAGAAAATATAGACATTTTGCCAGGCTGGTTGTTTATAGGATTTAAAAACAGTATTTGAAAAACATGTGGTACATGTATTCCTGATGATAGGTTGGCTTAATACAGTGTACAAAATTATTCACACTATTGTTCGGGCACTTGTTTCAGCCAAAGGTTTTTCAGCAATAACATGAGTAATTTTAACAATACAATACACAAATTATACATCATTGGAACCGACATTTTAGTGGTAAAGAAATTTTGTTTGTATTAGTATATATGGTGTTTTACGTCATTCTAAAAACATGTAAGGTTATACGTGATGGTTGATTTTTTTGTGGTGGAGGCAGACTGCCCACTTTTCCTGGGTAGAACTAGTACTGTACACCTACCGTCATACATAAGAATCGACACTTCCTCACAAAGAAATAATACCTTAGTTTTGAAAATTGGTTGAAAAATAAATAGTTTACAGCCAAAATGCTTTTTAGGTGGTGCTTTTTGCCATGTAAGTTCCTTGTTGCTTGGACAGCAGCAGGCAGAATATTAAAAAATTTCAAAAATAATTTCAAATAAATAACTTCATTTAGTCCTAATATTTTGCTATAAAACTTTTACAGTGTCTTAATTACATTAAAACCATTTTTGGAGAAAAATTCTAAAAAATTATATTTTTCAAATTTTTGATGCAGGAGAAATGCCCTATCAAAATCAACTTTCGCACATGAATTTTTTAATTCTCAACCAATTTTAAAAAGTAAGGTCTTTTTATTTGCCACTGAAAAAAATGTGTTTCACAGATATACAACTTATTTAGGTGCTGGTTGAATTTTGTCTGTAAAGTCTGAAAACTTTTGGCTGAAACAAGCGCCCCGAACAATAATGTTTTACTTGCTTAAATGCAAATTTTATAATATGTGGCTGTCTACTAAAGCGATGGGTATCTGCATGTTATAAACATTTATCAGTCAGGAATCACTTAGGTCTAGTGGCCTAATGTTAGGTCGATTCAATGCAACCTGTTAAGTTGGGTCATTAAACCTAGCATAAGACAGGCCCGTAGCTACGGTGAGGCACATGGTAGAATTCTGGGAATGTAGCATACCTGTATATTGAAGTAGGTTTTGAAAGAAATATCAATTAAAATCATGACATGCTTAAAACTGAAAATCATGTCCCTAAAATGCAATAAAATGCAGGAAATATTTTTAAAACATCCAGTTGGGAACATGCCTCAAGACTACCCTTGTAAGGTTTTTGCCTCGGTTAAATTTCAGGGCTGGCTATGGGCCTGTAAGATAGACCGCCGTAATGTTAGGTTGATCAATCTACTGTTAGGCAGATTCAGCCTAGCCCATCAAGACGTGTCGGTCAACCTTATGCTAGATAGACTGACCTAACGAGTATTTTTATTACATGCATTCTTATTCTTGCATCACACTGCAGAAATAAATTCATTCAGACTGCTACCTACTTGAATTAAAGGTACACACACCCGGCAATCATGACATTCCCATGAAGCATCATGACATTTCCATGAACCATCATGACATTCCCATGAACCATCATGACATTTCCATGAACCATCACGACATTCCCATGAACCATCATGACATTCCCATGAATCATTAAAATGATCCTATCGATTTATGAATCCTGTATCATATTGACTTTAAACCTGCTTGCATACAATTCAATAAAATTCTTAGTTTTCGTTTTTTCTTCCTTTTCTACTGAAGGTTTATATATATATATTATTGGTGCAATATAATCAACAGTAAGTAATATTCAAAAATAATCTGTTTCATACTAGTGCTATAATAATTATTAATGATTGAACAAATTCAATTAACGTAGAAAACTAATGGGACGCTGCGAGTTTTTTAATTCTCAAGATAGCTGATTGTCGCTTTCATAAATAATGAATATTTGTTAGATTAGTATGGTTACCTTTGTTATCCACCACATATTTTCTTGCTTCTTCACTGATCTGAGTCATGGAAGTGAGGCCTTTTAAGGCTGGTTTCATTACATCACCATTGTCAGACTGGAAAGCGAAGATACGAAACAATTTAACTCTTTACCTGCTATAAAGCACGACTATAATAGCCTTTAAGTCATCAGGGTTAATGTCCAGCTGCTGATCAGTCATTTTTCCCCATCTTGTAAATGGAATGGTCTTAATTCAAAGAAAGAACAGTCCATTATATATATATATAGCAGGTTAAGGGTTAAATTGGATTAATATGACAATTAGCAGCCATCCTAACTACTTTACAGTGGTTTCTAGTACATGATCAATACTATTGTTTTTTACAGAACAAGAGCTTTTAAAGGGACAGATGGCATTCTTGAAGTATTTACTACTAAAGTATTGATTTAGTATAACTTTTACTTTAAGTTTATGCCAGTAAAGTTAGAATATCAGGGGAAATGAACATTTGAGATTTGTTTACTTTTTATTTTATCATGGAATTTAATAAATAAATGGTGCAGTATTCTCAAAAATAAGAAATGTGCAAAACAATGTTTTTAAAACTAATACAAAAACTGAGCTGAAACATTCAAAATTATGTAAAGAAAACTAGTATGGCTCTACAATCCAGATTGCCATGTGTGCAAAACACAAATGTCTGGACAAAACTGTGATGCATCAATAATGTACTTAAATAATTTAAGATGAACTTATTTAGTAATTTTCTGATTTTAACAGCAAAAACTTTCTAAATGAGGTCACGTGGTTTCCATAATAAATACATCTGTGTAGAAATTTTGTGTACGTGAATTTTCTGTGCCATGTGTTTAAGAATACTTCTGATGTTTTTATCTCAGTCATGTTCACCTAGTTTTTCATAAAATGTGTATTTCATGTTTTATGTCATCTTTCAGGCTCTTTAACATTATTTTTTGTCAAAATGCAATATCTTCCACTTTATGCACACGTAGAACGGTCCGACATACAGTCGATGTCGGGATGATTGAGAGAACATTTTACACATAAATGAATGATTTGGGTGGAATTTCCTGTACAAGCAATAAATTCAATCATAAATTGATCAATTTCAATTAAAAATATCAACAAACATTAGTTTAAACTTATTTATTTTACATCGAAAGTTCTATGAACTTATTTTAATCCCTCTCAATGTCTTCCTGGGTAGAACCAGTACTAAACAAATGCAGATAAAGTGTCTTGCTCAGGGACACAACGCATATGACCTTGACGGGGATCGAACCCACGACTTTTCGATCATGGGTCCAACGCTCTACCATTAGACCACAGCGCTCCACTACATACATTGCTTCCTAACTTGTAAGAATGTATTTCCACTGAGATGTAGTTTTAATGCCATTTTAATAACTTGAAAGTAAATGTAGAGTAGCTCCGAATGAGTTGACCTATATATGCATGACTATTTTACAACTTTTCATTAGATGAAATTTGTGACGTTGACTTAAATGTAAAAAAATAAATAATTTCGCCCGAAGGGGTTCGGGTTGCTGTTTAACTTTCATTTTGAAAAACAACAGGACTTCCACAGTTGTTGACTTTTTTTTATGCAAGAAATCAATGGTACTATGTGCTATCTTGTTGTTTTAATACTTTTTATTAAGATTATTCTTCTCTGATTAGTATTTTAAGCCACAACATGGATATTTAAAGATTTTGCATTTGCTAGATGTTTTTGAACCTCAGAATTTAGACGTCACAGCAGCAATGAGCTTGAAAAAAAAAAAGAATCACATAATGATGAGAAAGTGTTAAAACACTGCTGTATGACGCCTAAAATTTTGGACTAATATTCACCCAAACAGAATGACATAAACATTTAACTAGAAGGGTGTTCCACTAAACACTTGTGTTGCCTGTTATGAATTTGGTTTGGTTCGGTAAGTTTTATGAAAAGGGGCACAACTCTGCCAAAATGAAAATCGGAGTTATTGAACATGTTTAACGACATTCCTTAAGGTAAATTGAAGATGTTTGAGAAGTTTTATGAACATAGATCAAATATTTTTCAAGTTATGGCCAAGGTTAGGTTGCAGGTTAAAGTTTGACGAAAGATGGACAAAGTGATCCCTAAGTGGCTACCATGCTACGCAGGTGGCACAAAAATTAATCCAAACAAATACCTTTACATGCTTTAACAAGACCTCTGTGCCACCCTTCTCAGCGACGATATCCACGGCTGGCATACAATGCGGCAGAATGTGACTCATGAGTCCGAGCCCTCGCACAACTAGGTCACGTACGCAGGCATTCTCCTGTATAAGAGCGAGACAGTTTTCGCATATGGTGACGCCGAACTCCCGCAGGTACTGTGACGGGTCAGTGGTAAGGTTCAGCAGAAGGCCGAGAACACATTCCAGTATTTCCACACTCAGTGGATCATCTAGCTTCTGTCTATGGAGGGTCTGAAACAACACATTACAATGCTGGGTTAGGGAAATATCAAAATGCCAATCGAGCCTGACCCCTGGTCAAGTATGGATCTAGACCGAGACATTGAAGCATAAAGGTAGGTCAATGTAACATACGCAGTTATGCATCATAGATTAGTAAGATACAAATCAAGATGTAGTGTTGTTTAAGATTAATTGGTTAAGCACTAAACTTTAGAAAAGAAATTGAGCTAAATGCAACAACTGAGCATTGCAGGATATTTACGTATGTATAACCTACTGATCTTGGCGCTTGTTTCAGCCAAATGTTTACAGCATTAACCATTAACATAAGTAATTTTATTAATACGCACATAAATTGTATATCATTAGAACTGGAATTTTTAGTGGTAAATAAAAATACTTCTTTTTATAATCGGTCGAGAAATAAATATTTTACAGCCAAAATATTTGGTGGGGCTTAAGCTTGTTCCATGTAAATTCCTTGTTGCTGGCACAGCAGAAAATTACAACTGTAATATTCTGCTGTAAAACTTTCAGAGTGTCTTAAATAGTTTACATTTATCAAACACATTAAAACCATTGTTATTAAAAAAAAATATATGTTTTTAAAATTTTTGATGCAGCAGAAATTTGCACAGAAAAAAAGATTTTGCTTGTGAAATTTTTATTTCTCAAACAGTTTTGAAAAGTAAGGTATTTTTATTTACCACTACTGACATACATCCTTTTTGGATGTTAGCTGAATTATGGCTTAAACGTATGCCCCGAAACCCCAATCTTACGCTCAATGTCTGTTACAGAAAAAAACTAACGGATGCTGCAGACGAGTATGTTCAGGTGGTGTCCATGAGGAGAATTAAAAATGTTTCTTAGTTGCACAATACAAAGTTGCTTGGCAGGGTAACAACAAGCGTGTTACACTTATACTTACGATGAGATTCGAACATCCTTCCCACAGTTGTTTCCTCAGGGACAACTTTGTGCGGATAACTTTGTCTGCTGTCAGGTTCATCACCATGGTGATACACACAGGTAATACTGATACGGAGGTTGACTCACCCTGCAGATGGAGTAAATAAGATTACAGAAACACTTGTACAAACCATGAAATATGTTCCTTATTCTTTGCATACATTGTTAACTTTATACTTGACTTTTGAGATAGAAATAAAATGCTGTCAACAATTTATTTTACATTTTATTAATTAGCGAATGCAAATAGTATGACAGAAGGAGAATAAAGTACATAATTATGCATTCTGTAAAATCCATATTACATGCCCCAAGGGGCGTTACATTTTGCAAAAGCAGGGCTTTTATTTGAGGTTAAAAAAATATAATTAATATTTGTAATTACATTTAATTGACAAATGCAGAGTTGAATACTGTATAAAAAATTAAGAATGTTAAATACATTGGGAATATGTGTTTTCCCTGTATGCCCATCATTCTCTAGATTATCTGGTGTATTTACTATATAATCATATTGAAAGTTTTGAAAATCTACTACAAACAAAACTAACCAGCAATAGCTCAAATGCTGGAGATACTGTTTCATCTATCTTGTCTCGTAAGTTAAACTTGAATCTGAAAAAAGAGAATATTTAATTAAGAAATAATAAATAAGTACCTGTGTTTTATCGGTGAATAAAATACAGTTAGGAGTTTGGATGCGTACGCACTCGTGATTTAATTTCTCGCATCCGAACGACTAACTGTATTTTATTCACCGATAAAATACAGGTCCGTATTTATTATTTCGATTCTAACACAACAATTACCCCATTATTTACGCTATTGTTGGGGCACTATATGTAATCTCGGATGTCAAGGTAATCAGGCTGCTATGTTTACAGGCTGTTCCGTTGGACGCCCCCGTATGCAAAGTTCTGCGTTTCAATGCACTAGTTTTCACGTGACAAACAATTAAGTCATCGCTTACGTTATAGCTTGCGCTGTATGATGTCAAACGTTCTCACCTTGTTCAAGATGCTTATTAATGTTATATGTACATGTGCATATAATGGGTTTATTTCGGGGGTGTGCACGGTTTGGGAGAATGGTAATTTTGTTGTAATTAATATTTCATTAAAATTACTGTTCAGTTTGTCTTCGTGACGTATATTTACCAAGTGACGTCATGTAACGTGGCGCTTCCAACGGATGAAATATACGCGGGGAATTAATGTAACAGCTGTGTTTTATCGTAGAATAACATACAGCTGTCTCCCTTCTTTGTGTATATGGAAGACTGCAGTGGTCGTGTTAGAATTGTAAATAAAACAGTGTGCTAGTTTGTATATATATATTTTTAGCTGACAGCATACGAACCATATTCATAACTTAAAGTTCCCCGGACATGTTTTGTTTCATGAACATGTTTATGTTTATTTAAATCGAAATCAATACACAAAAATAGATATTTACAATTCACACATTGCAATATCTGTGAAAAGCAAGAATACAATTTTATTTGATGACGTAGAAAACTTTGAACAGAAATTAATCCACAGGTAAATGTATTTATCAATTATCTGGCAATAGTTGTGCAGCTATACAGTTCAGATTTAGCTCATTTCCCTGTGCAGTCACACAGTGGTAAAAGTAGTATCTACGTCATGCAAATAATACTTGATTTTACATACAACTTAGTATGTTTCTCTCTATCAAGAAATGTTCAAATGATGTTTGAGTTAACTTTGTTAATTGATAATACTACAAAAAGGGCGGCCACTCATCTTTAAACACGTTTTGGTACAAATAATTTAACTAGTACAGTAATAGTGATCATAACTTGTCTTTATTAAGGTGAAGCGGCCATCATGACCTTTGCAGAAAGTTTAATTTCACTTACGACAAAGGGACACACCACATTCTCGAATCTTTTGTTCCTTATAGTTTTTCATAACTTGCATATGTACGTTCTTGATTTATAATTATTTTTTTCAATAGTGCACAGCAAATTTTGTTTGTTTGTTTGCATACTGTGAGGATTTTATTGCATTTAAACATATGGTAGAATAGTAAAGAAAACATGAACATTCCAGATTGTATTACTTTGTATTTAAATAGATGCAAACGGATTAAAGCCAAAATGATACTGAATTATTACTTTGAGGTGTACATTTTAATGTTTGATTAATATGGTACTTCAAGATCGCTGTGGGTCCCTTTTAAAGTTGTTCTAATAAAATTTCAGGTTTCCTTTTGTCATCAGCAGTTTATTTACTGGCTGAAGCATGCACAGATGGGGAGCACGACATGCCATATGCTCTACTCACCATTTAAGGTACTATATTTTACTCAACAATATCTAAGACAGATGAAAATGCTTGACATTTTTATTATTTTTTTCTGGAACCAATCAGCAAAGCTTTAAAATGTTATGACAATCAAAACATACAGATGATAAATTTAAAGGCAGTCAGCAATACTGGAGCATACCTTTTCACAATGACCCTGCAAGTGCATGCACGGTCAGTATTTTGCTTAATAAATAACAGATATTTGCTTGTTTGGTGTTTTAGGTCATTTACAGTACATTTTAAAGGCATTTTTACTAAATATAGCATAATGGCATACATGTGATACTTTCAGGACCTCAATCTGGGAGTTTAGTGGTTTTTAGCTCTACTGGCCGAAGGCCAGAAGAGCTTATGGGATGGCGAGTTGTCCGTCGTCCGTCCGTCGTCCGTCGTCTGTCGTCCGTCGTTAACTTTTGGCTTGTGAACACTCTAGGGCCTTCATTATTAATCAAATCTTTACGAAACTTTTCCAGTGTCTTTATATCAATGAAAGCTCGGACAAGTTCGAAAACCAGCCGGATCGGATAAATTTCACCAGAGTTATGGCCCTTGTTTTGCTGAAAAATGCCATATTAAGCCTTGTGAACACTCTAGCACCTTCATTTATTATTTGATCTTTACCAAACATGCACAGATTGTTAATATCAATGAAAGCTCGGACAAGTTCGAAAACCAGCCAAAACGGTTTAGTAACACCGGAGTTATGGCCCTTGTCTTTTCTGAAAATTGCTATTTTCTGCCTTGTGAACGCTCTAGCACCTTCATTTATTATTTGATCGTTACCAAACTTGCACAGATTGTTAATACCAATTATAGCTTGGACAAGTTCGAAAATCAGCTGAATTAGGTCAGTAAAACCAGAGTTATGGCCCTTGTTTTTTCTGAAAATTGCTATTTTCTGCCTTGTGAACGCTCTAACACCTTTATTTATTATTTGATTGTTACCAAACTTGCACAGATTGTTAATACCAATGATCGCTTGGACAAGTTCGAAAATGAGCTAAATTGGGTCAGTAACACCAGAGTTATGGCCCTTGTTTTTTCTGGAAAATGCTATTTTCTGCCTTGTGAACACTCTAGGGCCTTCAATATTAATCGGACCTTTACTTAACTTTGCCAGTGTCTTTATGTCAATGAAAGCTCGGACAAGTTTGAAAACCGGTAAGATCGAAATAATTTCACCGGAGTTATGGCCCTTGTTTTGCTGAAAAATGCCATATTAAGCCTTGTGAACACTCTAGCACCTTCATTTATTATTTGATCTTTACCAAACTTGCACAGATTGTTAATATCAATGAAAGCTCGGACAAGTTTGAAAACCAACTAGATCGGACCATTAACAGTGGAGTTATTGCCCTTGATTTAGTTAAAAATGCTATATTTTGCCTCATTCAGACAATAGGGCCTATATCTTTCATCCAATCTTTACCAAACTTTACCAGATAGTTTATATAAATGAAAGCTCAGACAACTTCGACGACCATCTAGATCGGACCATTAACAGCGGAGTTATGGCCCTTGATTTAGTTAAAAATGCTATATTTTGGACTCGTTAAGACGATAGGGCCTTTTATCTTTCATTCGATCTTTACCAAACTTTACCAGATTGTTTATATTAATGACAGCTCAGACAATTTCGAAAACCAGCCAGATCGGAAGCTCGGACAATTTCGAAGACCAGCCAGATCAGACCAGTAACAGGGGAGTTATGGCCCTTGATTTAGTTAAAAATGCTATATTTTGCCTCGTTAATTCGATAGGGCCTTTATCTTTCATCTGATCTTTACAAAACTTTACCGGATTGTTTATATTAATGACAGCTCAGACAATTTCGAAAAACCAGCCAGATCGGACCAGTAACAGATGAGTTATGGCGCTTGATTCTGTTAAAATGCTATATTTTGCCTCGTTAAAATGATAGGGCCTTCATTTTTCATGCGATCTTTATGAAACTTTATGAGATTGTTCCTATCAATGAAAGCTTGGTCAAGTTCGGAAACCAGCTAGATCGGACCAGTAACAGTGGGGTTATGGCCCTTGATTTAGTTAAAAATCCTATATTTTGCCTCAAGACGATAGGGCCTTCATCTTTCATCCGATCTTTAAGAAACTTTACCAGATTGTTAATATCAATGAAAGCTTGGATGAGTTCGAAAACCATCCAGATTGGACCATTTACATCGGAGTCATGGCCCTTGATTTTCTGAAATATGCTACATCTTGGCCTCATTAAGATGAAAGGGCCTTCATTTGACGGGATTTCATTGAAATTTTGCAGGGATGATCAGTACCAAGCCTAGTTGTACATAGTCGCCGTGTTCCAGTTGAATGATTTTGGCAGAGTTATAGCCCTTTAAAGGTTTTAATACACAAACGTTGTTCTGACTAGTTCTCCTGAACCCATGGCCGGATTAAACAAAACTTTTTAGGGATGATCTATTCTATATCTAGTTGTGCACATCATCGCCGTGTTCCGGTTGAATGATTTTTGGCGGAGTCGGGGCCCTTTAAAGGTTTTAATACACAAACTTTGTTCTGACTAGTTCTCCTGAATCTGGCCGGATTTAAACGAAGCTTTTTAGGGATGATCAATTCCATGTCTAGTTGTGCAAATCATTGGCATATTCCCTTTAAAGGTTTTAATACACAAACTTTGTCTGATCTACTTGTCCTGAACCCCTCGCCAGTTTCAATGAAACTTTGCAGGGATGATCAGCACCAATCCTAGCTGTGCATGTCATTGTCATGTTCCGGTTTACAGATATTTGGCAGAGTTATGGTCCTTTAAAGGATTTTTTTGATACCACAATTTTTTTCCGGGCTAGTTCTCTTGAACCCCTGGCTGGATATAGACGGAACTTGACAAGGATGATCAGTATCAAGCCTAGTTTTGCATATCATCGCCATATTTCGGTTGAATGATTTTTGGCAGAGTTGTGACCCTTTAAATGTTTTAATACACAAGCTTTGTCCAGATGAATCGCTTCTGAACTCTTTGCCAGATTTCAGCGATCTTGGCGAGAACGATCAGTACTAAGCCTAGTTGCACCTGTCATTGCCATGTTCTGGTTGAATGATTTTTGAAAGACTTATGGCTCCTTATACATAAACTTTATCTTGAGCCAGTAGAGCATCCACAGGCCCTCTTGGGCCTCTTGTTTTAAGGGAGATTCATGCAAAAATCTGGGAGGTTTTTTCGTGGGCAATTTTATGCTCTAGAGCAGTATTATTTACCCAAATTCCATAAACGAATACCTAAAAATACACTTTTTTAAACAAGTTTCTTCACTGATGTCAGTGGAGATAACAAGAATGAATAAAAACAATTTTTAAACAATATTTTATCTAATAACCAATGATAAACATGTAAGGTCATCTAACACTATAAATATAAGTGTCATCTCTTGACCTTCCACTAACTGTCCTAAACTTAGTTGCACACACCCTTACACTAGTAAGTTCATGGCATAGCATAGGGCTGAATTGTTTATTTTCACACTAAGGAGGCTGTGAACAGAGGTTGCACTGAGGTTGCCACGGCTGTCTGATTGGATCTTCCTCATCATGCTGAAGCTTCTATCAATTATCCTATTTACAAATAAGTACATTCCATAAATAAAAACACAAAACAAAGAACATTTCCAACTTTTATTTTTGTCAAAGACAATGTACAATCATGGAACAAAAGCAACCAACATCAGTCAACCTTTTTTTTTTAAAAAGTAAAATCTGAAATCAAACACACAAACATCGAACTAAAGCAACGTACGTCAATCACGTCAATCACGGAACTCCTTTTGAAGTAATATCTTTATAAAATTCAATAATTGTTTTAATTATTCATACATACTCACCAAATTCACGCCGACAAAGTCTACCTTCGTTTTCGCTATCCGATAATTACTGCGTCGCCTTTAACAAACATTCATTTTCCACTTCTAAATAAAATGACACCGGCAATTTGTTTCAAGTCGTATCGATTTAATTACAGACATCATTAAAGACTTCATAAGTGTGCTGCTAATCCTTTGATAAAATCAATTAAGCCAAAAAACTGTTTGCAAATAACAGTTTCACCCACTTTCTTCCCAGGCTATTGATCCAGGTCAAATCCAGGTATGTCACGTGACGATCCCGCGAATCTCGTGAGTCGCGAGACAATAACATCAACAAACATATACCAAACAAAGGAAATGGACCGATGATTTTCGAAAAATCGATTTTAGCAATTTTACGGGAGTTTTTCACACAATTCCGTGGGGCCGGCAGGAGGGTTAGAATTCCGTGAGATTTCATCTCACGCCATGAGGTATCACATGTATGTAATGGTAGGGTTCCAAAAACTAATAAATCTCAATATGCATGGTGACCTATAATTTTAATTGAACATATTGTCTAAATATATGTTCAAATAAGTGCCTAGGAAGTTTGAACAAATTCTGTTATTAGGAACATAACAAAAAATGAAATACCTTGTTTATATAATTTCATTAAAAAACTTGGCCTTTTAGCATAGAGTAGGGTTTCAATTATTTTTTCGAAACAAGCATGGGCACCTAACATTTTTTATTGCAAAATTTGTTTTAAAATATGTTAAACTATGTGCTTAGAAAGTTTAAACAAATTCTATTATTGGGAACATACAAAAAAAAAGGAAATTGTATCATTATGGGCTAATTTGTGCATAAATTGTGGCAATGGTCTCAACAGATTTTGTAAAAAAATATAGGTTTTACATAAAGATGAGCTTTAAATGTTATTGTAATTAAATGTTCTTTACTTGAATACAATTTTAGCAGAATTGTGGCCAATGAATAAATGATTAGACTTCCAAAATGTCTTATTTAGCTATTTCATGGACTTGTTCAACTTTTTGGACAGATGCATTACAAATTATTTTTTAAAATTTTAACAATCATGGTGACCTACCATTATTTTTGCCTTTTCTGTCTATATATATATAACAGACTGACTGTACAAAAAGTTTAAAGAAAATCTGTTATGCAGAAAAAACTATAGAAAATGTTTTTTAAGCTATGTATGAGGGTCGATGTTAGGTGGTTGAGGCAGACCACGCACTTATTCCTGGGTAGAACCAGTACTGTTTACCTCTCGCCATCTGTAAGGATCGACACTTTTTCACAAGTTGAGCTCCCAGTGGGATTCGAAACCGCAGCAGTGAAAAATATAGTACCTGATTACCAGTACATTTTGTTTATTAACTTTGTTTACCTGTATATTGGCATGAATACTGATTCAGCAGTGTGTATCTGCAGCCTGAGAATAGAGCATGTTCACTACTCCGGAAAAAGAAAACGTCATTTTATAATACATACTTTTAGCCCACATACCTATAATAATTATTCTTGTAATCTTTTAAAGGCTTCACTTACTTTTTCTCCAAGGCCAGATTATTGAGGATAAAGGCTTCACTTACTTTTTCTCCAAGGCCAGATCATTGAAGATAAAGGCTTCACTTATTCTCTAAGGCCAGATCATTGAAGATAAAGGCTTCACTTCCTTTTTTTCCAAGGCCAGATTATTGAGGATAAAGGCTTTACTTATTTCTTCTCGAAGGCCAGATTATTGAGGATAAAGGCTTCTCTTACTTTTTTTCCAAGGCCAGATCAATGAAGATAAAGGCTTCACTTACTTCTTCTCCAAGGCCAGATCATTGAGGATAAAGGCTTCACTTACTTTTTCTCCAAGGCCAGATCATTGAAGATAAAGGCTTCACTTACTTTTTCTCCAAGGCCAGATAATTGAGGATAAAGGCTTCACTTACTTTTTCTCCAAGGCCAGATTATTGAGGATAAAGGCTTCACTTACTTTTTCTCCAAGGCCAGATTATTGAGGAGACTGGCAGCAGCAGGGGCTGTCTGGGTGTTAGTTCGGATTAAGGTGAACATCAGTGCCAGCAGTCTGAAAGATCGTTTATTTTTGGAGATAAAAAAATGTTCAAGGTAAAACACTTGACAGGAAGCTTGTCGTTGCCATACAATTCCATACCATGAGTACAGTGTGTCAAAATCTAGCAAATAAACAAACTCCTATAAAATAATAACAGAAATTCATTGTTATTTATATATAGAAATATATTTTGTACCTTTTAATGATGGGCTTATCATTATTATTTTTTAAACTTCATACAGAAAGAAAAACAAATCATGTCTTACTTAGGTACATCAAAGGATGTTACAATATGTCGTCTGCCAATCTCCATCTGTGACAGTGTTAACAGACAATTCACAATCGATAGTTTTAACACCTTTCCTTGACCTTTAATTTTCACTTCCAAAAACCGTGAACATTTCTCCGAGAAACCGTCCGTCTGCAGCAGGATTTCTGCACTTTTCTCTGCAGGAATATAATAATTGTCAAAATATTGAAAAGGCGAAAAAGTAAGTATCAATTTTAAAACGTGTGACTTCAACCTCTCAAGATATGGCGCTACCACATATTCATAATTCAGGTACTAATTACAATATATATATTTTTTAGTCTCAGTTTTTCATGGATTTGACCAAATTTGGAATGGTAATAATAATTATATGTTAACTGGTATTTTCATTAAAAAGTTAAAACTGAATTTCAGCCCTGAAAATATCGTAAGTAATTTGATAACTGGCTAACAGTCATATTTTCTGAAAGGACAACAGACTTTTTTTTCAATGAGTGCTGTTCATATATCTGATTGATCAATTCTTCATGATGATAAAACAGAGAATCGCCAAAATTAATATTTTCCAAAAGATCGTTTGAGAATGGAAAAGTTGATAATTTGAAGATTAATTCAAGGAAACATTTTTATGCCCCCGAAGGGCGGCCCATAGTAATCGCACCGTCCATCATTCCATCCGTCCAATCATGTGCGGTCAGTAACTCTGACATTCCTTGACGGATTTTCAAATAACAAGTGCTCACCACAAAAAGACGATGTGTCGCACGCAAAATCCAGGTCTGTGGCTCCAAGGTCACACTTAGAGGTCAAAGATCTAAACCACTTCGGGGGCATTTGTCATTTACAGTGACATTTCTTGTTAACATATGTACTCGGCATGACAGAATTTCATATTATCATGGAAACTGTCTATTTTTAAATTTCACAGCAATTGATATGCATTTTTGTATTTCACATAAGCAAACATTTTTAAGAGCTTTCATTGGGTAGATGCTGTTTTAAATAAAGAGGACTGGACTACAATATGGGACTGGTTCAGTTAAGTTCCCTGTAAAGCATTTTTTTGTTTTAAATCAAAATGTATAGCCTTTTGTACAATATTTCGAACTCACCATTGTCCTTGCAAGCATCTGTGTACATGATGAATGCTGAGATGAGCATATCAAGCTCCTCCTTATTCAAGCTCTTCGGGGATGCAGACAGACACCTGTTCAGGGTGGCATGCTTGGTTAACAGCTCCAGGCCACCATTGGTCCGGAATAGTGTTCTGTCTGCCGCTGAAGGTAAATATATTTTTTCTTTAATTTATAACATTATGCTATCTTGTTTCAGCCTCAGGTCTTTTGTTGGCATTTGCTAGCACAAATTAAAAAGTGAGTTAATAAAAAGTATAATTAGAAATGTTATATTTAGTATCAACAAAAATGATTTTTTTAAATTACCTTTTAGTTGGTTGCAAAATAATGGATTTATAAGATACAGTTGATAACAACTTTCCAATGCAGGTGTTTAAAAGGTTATTCTTTTTTTTGATAATTTGACAACTTTTCAAACGCGTCTTTTTAATGTATAGCCAACACACAATCCTTATTCTCAGATTTCTCAAACTAAATCTAAAAGATAAATTATGTATGAACCACCAAATCCATGCCAACAAAAAATTGGTAAAAATATGTCTACAATAATAAATCACTATGAAATGATTGATTTAAATCAAAATCTTGAATTAAATCAAGCAGTATACTTATTTCACAATTAATTTTACAATATATGGGTGAATGGACTACAAACCTTAGAGCTACATAATGTAATTAAATTTAGAAGAAAAGAAAACTTTTATATCAAATTGAAAGCTCTTTGAGGCAATTGGATGTTCTTGATTGGTTCATCAATACATTATATGTAAATTAGAACTGCCCAAGAGAGAGATAAAGATAGCATAGAAATCTGGGAACCTGCCGTGGTCGAGGGGTTGACGAATCGCGTTGTAAACCGTCTTGCCTCTCACCGCTGCGGGTTCGAATCCCACTGGGAGCTTGACTTGTGAGAAAGTGTCGATTCTTATGGATGGCAGGAGGTGTACAGTACTAGTTCTACCCAGTAAAAGTGGGTGGTCTGCCTCCACCACAAAACAATCGACCGTCATATATAACTTACATGTGTTGAAAATGACGTAAAACACCATACAAACAAACTAACAAACTCTCCTACTATTACTATTGAATAGATTCCTATGATTCTTTAACAGGCTTGGAGGATTGACTCTGATACGGGACCTCATGGCTTACGTCCCCAGCCAAAGGATAACGCTAAGGTAAGGTATGTTGCCCAAGAACACGACAACGAAACTCAGTGGCACCACTCTGGTTTCAAGTCCACTGTGCTGTTCAATGGGCAATGTCAGCCATCTTTGAGACATAATAACTTAAATAAACAGAAAACAATTAATTGTGAAAATAAATGATTGAAACTAGCTTACTTGTGACTAGAAGGGTTTTGAGTACCCTGAACCCTCCACTGTAGAACAGCGGTAGTTGGTCAGCCTTCTGGACCCGGGTCAGAATCTCCAGGATACCCACATCCTCCGATTTACCCGCCTTGAATAACGTCTCAGCATCTTGTTCCTGTTTGTCAGCTAACTCAGAACGATCAACTTCTGCTAGGTATTCTGGGAAACGTGTGGCAGGTAAAATAATTTTTAAAGTGAGTCAATACGAAACTATCAACTTCTGCTAGGTATTCTAGATCTGGGAAGAATGTACATATTAGATTATTAGGTCGGCCAAAATCTCATGGCCTATTGAGCTACTCAGGAGACATGCCAACTTCTCAACGGTGTTACTAAAAACAATTTGTCCGAGATGGACAAGATATCCAAAATTTTAATTTCTTCGTTTTCAACATACCTTTAATCACAGATTCCTTCTTAGGATCACATGTAAGGGCTTTGTTATAACATTCCCGGGCCTCGTTGTATTCCTTCAGACCCAGATGTGCCCTTCCCATGTGGATATGGGCCTTCACAGAGTTTGGAAATACCTGTGCAAAGTAATAACAATGTTATGGATGTTTCATCTGTCAGGCAATAAATGTAATATCTGATTCGAAATGTAACTGATGCTAGTTTCATGATTTCAAATGGTCATGGATTGAATATTTCTAAGGAAAAACTGTTTTCTTAAAACGCTATGTCACAGGATTAGAAAAATGTGCATCTGGACTGGGGCTCGAACACAGAACTTTCACACTACAGTTTACAATGCGTTTCGGACTGAAGTTGACTTAACCGGCAGAGACATTGCTACATAGACCTGTGCTAAATTTATCTGAACCATGACAAACTCCTCCTTACAATTTGAACTTGACTCTGAGACATAGAATAGTGTGGAACAAAACTCTGAGCCAGTATCACAAATTTAGTGCTAGCAAACGTGCTGCAGGACAGGGGCTCAAACCTGGAGCATATGGTCAACCACTCTGATGCTCTGCTGAATGAACTAATCGACTAGTCACTGCTACAGTTAGATATTTATGAACAGTTAATAATTTATCCAAAAATAATTCCTAAACTCTGAACATGCATAATGCATGTTCAGAGTTTAGGAATTATTTTTGGATTTTGATTTCAGGAAGTAGTCGCTACAAACTTGTTTTTTGAAAATCTATTTTTAGCCGTGGCGGCAACCTTGAATTTCCGGCCGACCTGAAATTTTGCTAGGATCAATTAGACATCAAGAGCAACATTCGTGTGAAGTTTCATGAAAATCCGTCAAGTAGTTTCAGAGGAGTAGTCGCTACAAGATTTCATTATATAACTCTATGTAAACAAAGATGGCCACTGGCAGCCATGTTTAACGTCGAATCAAAATAATGTTCAACTCGGATTACCATCATGTCATGCTGATCATTTTAGAAAAAGTCCCATATCAATATCTTTTATAGTTTTCAAGAAGTAGTCGCTACAAACTTATTTTTTAAAAATCTATTTTTAGCCGTGGCGGCCATCTTGAATTTCCGGCCGACCTGAAATTTTTCTAGGATCAATTAGACATCAAGAGCAACATTCCTGTGAAGTTTCATGAAAATCCGTCAAGTAGTTTCAGAGAAGTAGTCGCTACAAGTTTTCATTATATAACTCTATGTAAACAAAGATGGCCGCTGGCAGCCATGTTTAACGTCGAATCAAAACGATTTTCGACAAGGATCAACATCATGTCATGCTGATCATTTTAGAAAAAGTCCCATATCAATATCCCTTAGAGTTTTCAAGAAGTAGTCGCTACAAACTTGTTTTTTAAAAACCTATTTTTAGATTTGGCGGCCATCTTGGATTTCACATCTACATGAATTTTTGCTAGGATCAACTAGACTTCATGGGCAACATTTCTGTAAAGTTTCATGAAAATCCATTCAGTAGTTTCAGAGGAGTAGTCGCTACAAAAAAAAGTTTACGGACAGACAGACGGACGGACGGACGACGGACACCGCACCACGGCATAAGCTCTGCTGATCTCTGATCAGTGGAGCTAAGAAATTGATGCCGTAGGGGGGACACCCCCCTTCCGCACCAACCCCCTCCGAAATACAGCGCCTGGATTTTTTCCTGGGGAAGACCCTGGCATTGTCCATTTAAAACATTCAGACACTATGGAAAATACCTTGGACACAACAAGAGCTACCCATACCATTTCCTTGATCAGGAAATAAATGGTCAAGTTCAAACAATATTCAGCAAGACCAATTTGTAATTACCATATTTTTAAAGAAACTAACTAGCCAAATAACGGCAAAATTACACTACACAGCCGTTTATCAAAACTCTATCCAGTTGATCAGGTCATATAATAATGTATATGTGCCAACTAAAAGTATAGGTTTATTCAAGGGTTCTTAAAATATTGGTGGTTGGTAACTCTTAATTTGACGCTCCAGTTTTGGGATTTGGTCTGGCTGGTTAAAGCCATTTATAGTGTGTCTATAGAGTTTGGATTCTGAAAATATGTACGTTATATACACACCTCATCTTCAGTAAGTTTAGAAACTGTGTACACATCTTGTCAAATGTGGCTGTTGTTGGCGGGATAGCTACTTTAAATATTTAGACACACATTTAACCACAAATTTAAACAGTAACCAATATAATACTTTAAGATTGCCAACTGTAACTAATCTTAAGTGCCCAGTCACATTCTAGTAAACCATGGTAATTTTTCAAGATTGCCAAGTGTCCCTTTAAGAAACACAACTCACCCTGAGTGCCCAGTCACAGTCTAGCAAAGCTTCTGGGAATTTCCCCAACTTGATGTACGTCTGAGCTCGGTTGGTATACAAGGCTGTATTGTCCTTCACCTCTCGCAGAGCCTGCCATTAAAATGTATTTAACTTATTTATTTTACATTAGTTATGAAACAAGCACACAGCATTACATAATATTGATGGCCCGGATGACAGCTTCATTGCATCTGACAGTAGTAAATCAAGTACAATAAAATGTTTAACAACAAAAATAAATATGACAGACTTCTCAGATGGCAAACCACAGAGTGTTATGGGCATGTTTTGGGTCTTGGACATATTTAAGTTGTTTGAACATTTACACCTAGCATAGAACATTATCATATCCACACTTTTCGAAGAAAAAGTGAAAATACTGTGGTCGTTTTTTCTCGCACCCTGAACTCCATTATTACTTGATTGAACTCCCTTCATTACTTGATTGAACTCCTTCATTACTTGATTGAACTCCTTCATTACTCATATTTGGTACAGAGGATGCCTAGTAAGTGTAGATAACAACAAAAAGTTTCTGATCCAGGGTCAGAGGTTAAGGTCAAATTCATAGAAATTAACACATGAAACCTGTGATTTAAATAGTTTTCAATAAAAACAAGAGGCCCAAGAGGGCCTGTGAACGCTCTACTGGCTGTTATACCATTGATGAATCGAGTCGTACTACATGGTGTCTAGAGTGTACACAAGGTTTTTCAAGTATTTGACCTAGTGACCTAGTTTTTGACCCCATGGGACCCATTTTCGAACTTGACCAAAATATAATTAAGACAACATTTCGACAAAGTTTCATCAAGATCGGGTCAGAAATATGGCCTCTAGAGTGTACTAGTGACCTAGTTTTTGACCCTGTGTGACCCATTTTCAAACTTTAGCAAGCTATAATTGAGACAAATATTCTGACAAAATTGCATCAAGATCGGGTCAAAAATATGGCCTCTAGAGTGTACACACGGTTTTTCCAAAGTTAGACCTAGTGACCTAGTTTTTAACACCATGTGACCCATTTTTGAACTTGACCAAGATATAATTATGACAAACATTTTGACAAAGAGTGTACACAAGGTTTTTCCAATATTTGACCTAGTGACCTAGTTTTTAACCCCATGTGACACATTTTCAAACTTGACCAAGATATAATTAAGACAAACATTCTGACAAAGTTGCATCAAGCTTGGGTAAAAAATATGGCCTCTAGAGTGTACACAAGGTTTTTCCAATATTTGACCTAGTGACCTAGTTTTTAACTTCATGTGACCCATTTCCGAACTTGATCAAGATATAATTAAGATAAACAATTTGACAAAATTTCATCAAGATTGGGTAACAAATATGACCTCTAGAGTGTACACAAGTTTTTTCAAGTATTTGACCTAGTGACCTAGTTTTTGACCCCACATGACCCATTTTTGAACTTGACCGAGATTTCATAGAGACAAACATTCTGAAAAAAGTTTCATCAAGATCGGGTCAAATATATGGCCTCTAGAGTGTACACAAGGTTTTTCAAGTATTTGACCTAGTGACCTAGTTTTTAACCCCATGTGACCCATTTTCAAACTTGACCAAGATATAATTAAGACAAACATTCTGACAAAGTTGCATCAAGCTCGGGTCAAAAATATGGCCTCTAGAGTGTACACAAGGTTTTTCCAATATTTGACCTAGTTTTTGACCCCACATGACCCATTTTCGAACTTGACAGAGATTTCATTGAGACAAACAATTAAGATAAACATTCTGACAAAGTTGCATCAAGCTCGGGTCAAAAATATGGCCTCTAGAGTGTACACAAGGTTTTTCCAATATTTGACCTAGTGACCTAGTTTTTAACTTCATGTGACCCATTTTCGAACTTGATCAAGATATAATTAAGATAAATAATTTGACAAAGTTTCATCAAGATTGGGTAACAAATATGACCTCTAGAGTGTACACAAGTTTTTTCAAGTATTTGACCTAGTGACCTAGTTTTTGACCCCACATAACCCATTTTTGAACTTGACCGAGATTTCATTAAGACAAACATTCTGACAAAGTTTCATCAAGATCGGGTAAAAAATATGGCCTCTAGAGTGTACACACGGTTTTTCCAAAGTTTGACCTAGTGACCTAGTTTTTAACACCATGTGACCCATTTTTGAACTTGACCAAGATATAATTAAGACAAACATTTTGACAAAGTTGCATCAAGCTCGGGTCAAAAATATGGCCTCTAGAGTGTACACAAGGTTTTTCCAATATTTGACCTAGTGACCTAGTTTTTAACTTCATGTGACCCATTTTCGAACTTGATCAAGATATAATTAAGATAAACAATTTGACAAAGTTTCATCAAGATTGGGTAACAAATATGACCTCTAGAGTGTACACAAGTTTTTCAAGTATTTGACCTAGTGACCTAGTTTTTGACCCCACATGACCCATTTTTGAACTTGACCGAGATTTCATTAAGACAAACATCCTGACAAAGTTTCATCAAGATCAGGTCAAAAATATGGCCTCTAGAGTGTACACACGGTTTTTCCAAAGTTTTACCTAGTGACCTAGTTTTTAACACCATGTGACCCATTTTTGAACTTGACCAAGATATAATTAAGACAAACATTTTGACAAAGTTTCATCAAGATTGGGTCAGAAATACGGCTTCTAGAGTGTACACAAGGTTTTTCAAGTATTTGACCTAGTGACCTAGTTTTTAACCCCATGTGACCCATTTTCAAACTTGACCAAGATATAATTAAGACAAACATTCTGACAAAGTTTCATCAAGCTCGGGTCAAAAATATGGCCTTTAGAGTGTACACAAGGTTTTTCAAATATTTGACCTAGTGACCTAGTTTTTGACCCCACATGACCCATTTTCGAACTTGACCGAGATTTCATTGAGACAAACATTCTGACAAAGTTTCATGATGATTGCATCAGAAATGTGGCCTCTAGAGTGTACACAAGCAAAAGTTAACGGACGACGGACGGAAGACGGACAACACACCATCCCATAAGCTCTGCTGGCCCTTGGCCAGTAGAGCTAAAAATCTTACATGTTATAAAAAATGCACATATAACATGAACACTATGGGTTTTGAGATTTGATGTACAAATCCTCTTCCCTGGTGGAGGATACTTATGATCATATGGGGTCAGCATACAGTTTTATTGTTTCCTCTTTTAACTCCTCCTACATCAGCATGAGCAGTTGAAGGAATGTGTGCATATTTAGCAAAGTGGTTGCTTTGGAGGGGTAGATGACAACAAAAGTTTGGAATACAAGGTCAAGCCAAGGTCAAATTCATATCATGGTTTGAAAATGTTTAATGACATTTCATTGCAGTCTTATTGTTTTTTTTGTAACATGAACTCCAACGTCAGAAGGAGGATGTTACTATTTGACACAGTTGTTGACTAGTATGTGTACATGACAGAAAAAGATAGGATATTTTCTATGATCCCCAATCGAGTTTGTTCTAGTCTTTGAAGCTGTTGTGACTCCACATCGTGTTCTAGTCTTTGAAGCTGTTGCGACTCCACATCAGTCACTTACAGATATTAGAACATTTCTGCAAATGTATTAATACTCTTGCTGAAATAACATGAGCACACTTTCAGGTAGTAAATCAATATTCTTGGGCTTTAGCATTAGTATCAGTAAATTAAACTCCATGTATTGTCAACTGTTAATCTGCTTATGCGCCTTTACGGATGACGACCAAGTAAATTCAAAATACCTGTGTGTAAAATTCGAGGGCCTGTTCATAATTTCCCTGCCTGAACTCGTCATTTCCCTTCTCCTTGATACCGTTGGCAACTTTTTCTCTTTCCCTTCGACGACTGGCTCTTTCCTCGGCGTCAGCTTGAAATGCGCTCATGAAACTTGCTATTAGAAATTCAATAAGAATTATGACTCCATAAGCTTTTCCATACTACATAAATTATAGTATATATACACACAAGTTACATTTGATTGATGTTACATCCCATTGTAAAACAACATGGTAATGCTTTGATATTTTAACATTGCTAATCAATATTTGGCAGAAAAAAAAGAAGGTTTATTACTTCAATTTATTCACAAGACACGCACACAAGGATTTAAGCTACCTTAAAAAGAATACTGATGTAAGCAATGTGTCATTTAAAGTAACAGTACTTACAATTAGATGTCTTCAGCTACCACACTGTGTATCAAGAGACCACAAAGCAAAAGAACTAAATAATTAATTGGTCTCTTAACAAAGACGATCTCTTAATACAGGTGAATTTTAATTTAAAACAACATAATGGTGGTCGCTTAAAGCAGGTGGTCTCTTAAACGCTTACTAGAAGTGGTCACCTGGGCAGGTTTGACTGTATATGTAACCATTCAAACAAGTCTATTAAAAACAAATTTAAAAAAAAAGTCAACAACTTACCTTGGTCCTAGTCCAAATATTTGTAACATAATTTTTGAGTATATGCGATTTATACTGCTTCTCGAGGGCCGTAGAGTGCAGTATAAATCGCATACGAGAAAAATATGCTATAAATATGTTATACCTAAGCCATTCAATGCTGGTAATTGACATTTCGATTGACATGTTGTGCGTAAACATTACAACTACGCGTGTGTAAATTGGAGTAGGCCATGATATAACTGCCGAATCTATCATTTATAGCACTTTTGAAATATACCGGCATTTATAGCATGATTTAGGGTCATCCCTTCAGGTTTATGAAAATAATATCGTAAGCAAGAACAAAGGAAAACCATTAGAGCTATGGTACAAAGATGTCAAAAAGCAATTTTTTCACGTTCAATCCTCATTAGTGTGATTTTTTTTATATTCATTGCAGCTAAAAGACATTAAAAGGCAAAACAAATGACAAGAATGTGAAATATACAAAATACGAAGTATTTTTATGAAGGACTAACCTTGGTCCATGCCTTCATAGTTAGGATCATCTGTTCCTGGCATGTCAGAAGTTGTAGATTTGTTGATGCTGGTCTTGCTGAAGCCTACAGAAAGAACAGAAGATATCAGTCAGCTTTAGTTGTTATGTGTGTTAAAAAAAAGTTCTAGAAAATCTGTCCACATGCAATGGAAGTCAGTAAACTCCACTTCGGTGATGGCAGCCATATAAACAAAATCATTTGTGTAAAAATGTCAGTCATTCTCATTGATTTTTTGTAGATCAAGGTCATTCCTACTGACCTACCGATGGTAGGAAATTGTTTCTATTATGCAGATGTGGATGAAGTTTGAAATTGTGCTACTTTTGGTTATGAGTAATGGACTACACATAATCTTGCATGTAAAACTTTTATATAAATTATTTGCAACAAAAAAAAGGGGGGTCAATATCATTCGTATTTCCCTCTTTTGATGTGTGTATGAAGATTGAAAGCTATTACTACACATATTGTTTGTTTGATCAGACATGTTATATGTTTATTCCTTTTCTTCTTTTTCTCCTATGATTTTACAGCACAGTCAAACCTATTGATTATTATACCTGTTTTAGTTTTTGGCAACCCATCCTCCTCACCATCCTCAGAAACTTCTGTTTTCTTTTTCTCTTTCTGGACATTTTCAATAATCTTATCAGCTTTGGCCATAACATGTTTTACAGTCTCTTCATCTTCAGAACGGAAACCTTTCACAATTTCCTCTGTAAAATTCAGATAAAACAAAAAATTAACCATTTTAGCACATAAAATTGAAGCTTTAACATTGAATAAAGATACAGCATGTCTATCGTGTTCATTTACAAAAGGTTATACTGACCACAGAAGTCTAGTAGCAGGCCGAGAGCTACAATGTCGTTCTAAAGATTATCACCTTCTTGAAATGGAGACAAATTAAATTTACAATGTTGTATGGTATTAATCAATGTCAACTGCATAAATATATTGCAAAAACATGGAAACATGGAAGATATATATAATTAAGAGATAACCATGCTAAGATTTTCAATCTGGGACAGTATGCGAGTTGTTTTACCGTCTGAGAAGTCAAAAAAGTAATTTCAAACCATAAAAGCAACTACATACCATCCCAGTTTGAAAATCTTAATAGCATGGTTATCTCATTTCTAATGCTTTTCCATTTAAATGCCAGTAATATAAAAGAAAGTTGTACATACACACAGTGACACTTGTTTTATTCTCTGAGAAATCAAATTCATGCATTGATTGATGCCAGCATTTTGTTGACATCAGTGGACTTTCTACAACTTTATGTCGTCACATTATATGCTTTTCAGATGGTAAATCTGGTGAAGCATAGAAGTGGAAGGCATTACATTATGTTTTTTAGAAATTTCATCAACATTTTTCAGAGGATTGAACCATATGGTTTCAAGTAACTGCAACTCCATGACGTTTTCTGCACTCCAACCTACTCACAAAAAATGCAGCTACCAGACTTTTTTTTTTAAGTCATTTATTAGTCAACAATTTTGTATTTTTTTTACATCGAGCCGCAAATAGCAATGTTTTGTAAAACACTTTCATCACTGTCAGAGGACTAAAGTAAAAAAATAAATACCTACCTACCTACCACCCACCCAAAACATTTTGGGTTGGAGAATAGCAAACCAACACTTTTTCAAGGATAGCATTGCTTTTATCTTTTTATGCTGTTTTTAACACCCGTACAAGGTTATTCTCCTCAAACCTCTCATTTTTATCATTCTTGTCTACTAACTTGTCATGACATGCAGTTGCCTGATTATGCTCATGAGGGCTTAAGTGTGGCAAAATATATAATTAGGCCGAAGCTGGGGATTTGGGATTATCGGTAAATAGTGAATGTGACAGTCTGAGTAGGGAGAGACATTTTTATTTTTACAAACAATCATTAAGAATTAAAAGATGTTTTAAAATTTTAAAATCGGACTTAAATAAAATAACAAAGTGAATGAGCCATACAGGCGTAGTATTGGCGTAGTATACACTGCTTATCGAGGACGCGATTTCAAGCGCAGCTGCAAAATAATTGATTATTCTATTGAACATTTATGAATATATGTCATGAACATCTATCATGCGCTTCTTTGCGTTAACCTGCACATATGTCTGATATATGAATGGAAAGATCTTAAACAAAGCTTTATTGTGACATAGTGCCATTTTATGCCTATTAACTACTTTTTTACGCAATCGGTGTCCAAAGTTGACCTATAGATTTCAATCCATTTGCATTGGGACTACTTTCAAGAATTTTCCATTTTTAAAAATAGAATGATAAAGGGTAATCATAGCTCTTTAAGGTGACATCATATTTTTCCTGTATCTTGATTGATTAAGCCACAGTCTCGAGTTAAGCATGCCGACCATGTGCGATTTACGTTTATGAGTCAAGAAGAAGACAAACACTTTATCAATGATTAGTTTATAAAGTGCATTTCATTGTAGAGTTTAATGGGTTTAACGGTGACACACATACTCGGTGGTATTGGTAAATTTATGCATGTCCCTCGCTAGTCTGAGTGATAGAGAATGCGTGATAGAGTGAGTGAAAGACAAATTATTGCGGCAACCCTCTTAAGACTAACCATAAACCAAATTAAAAAAATCCTCTTTTATCTTTTTGCCAGACACCTGTCAAAACACGACTGTAGAAATTTCTGGAATTGTTTCAGAAATTCAGATTTATTATGTTAAATTGTACACTAACTGAAAGTGTTGTAGACCAGTTACGTTAGATGGAACTAATTTACATATGCTAATTAGTGAAACATGTCAATAAGAATGTCCATACCAATCTCTTCAACCTTTTTCAAGAAATCATCAACGTCTTTTGGGTCCGAGGCCGCCATGTTGTTTGTTTTGGAAACAGAAATTGTAGCCGTATTTTCGAATAAATCTAAATGTTATTTGTTGCTATTTAAGCTATTTTCTTAAATATTTATGTAAAATAACTATTCATGTACTTTTATTAATTATATTGTAAAGTTTAAAATGGCGAAGTGATAGCGTTAAGTTGCTAATTACTTATTTTGGAATTTGTACAGCTAGATCGCATTTGCGAATCTGTCAAAATAGTTTGTTGGGAAAAGAATCAGAAAACAGCAACAGAACACAATGTTATAATATTCCATTATATTGCAAGATTAACTTCGACACATATATATATAGTAAGTAATGGATTGATTTTGAAAAAACTTGATGTGACCCAACTGGGAATCAAACCCAAAACATCGAGATTGAAGTATGCTAACCACTCAGCCACCGCAGCGAGTCCTGTGTGAGTTAGATGTCATCCTCATGACGTTTTGTGTGATTCTAGCTGTGAGAATCATAGCTCAGATGGTGTGTTCCCACCATAGAGTTACGTGATCCCTTTTAAAAGTAGGTTACAAGTATCTGGACTTGCGAGTTTGACAGATTTGCAAGTGGCGACGTCAACTGGGACCGAATGTTTGTACCCCCTGGCATGCCTAAGGTCAATACACATAGACAGCTGGTATATAATTTATCTAGGAACACTGCCTCACCCAAGTAGAAATGATAAAATTTTAGGTCTTTTGTTCACAAACAATCCCTCTCCTGTAAACAGAATTAAAGGCAGGCCCCAAATCGGAAAATCCGACAATGACATTGTCAATATTGAGTACGACATTAAAGCAAAAAGGATAAGACAAGCTTTAAAAGTTTCTTGTACAAAAGAGACAATATGAACCTTCAATCATGTGATCTCCGTGAAACACCAGTAAATGACGTATGGTGAAAGTTCAAAGACGATTTCCTTAAGGCCATCAATAGGTTTATTCCTCCCAAAATAAACTAAAGTAGGCTACCCTTGGGATTTAACTGGAAATACATTTCCAACATTTTTACATTGACTGATGACGAAATGGTTAACAGCTCCTCCAGAGATATTAGACCGAAAACATTCTGGTCGTTTATAAATAGCCAGAAAAAAGAGTCCTCTGAAATGGCGTCTTGTGAAAATGGCATCCTGAAGACAAACAATATTGACAAAGCAAATATTTTGAACAATCAATTTAAGTCAGTATTCACCAATGAATCTGATGGGTCTACTCCAGACAAAGGTCAAAGCCCATTTAGCTCTATGGACAACATCACTGTAGATAGGAAAGGAGTCCAGAAACTTCAGGAAACCTAACTGTCCATAAAGCATCAGGACCAGACAATTTAAATGCGAGGGTCCTGAAAGAGTGTTGTGTGGAGATATCAACCATACTATCTTTAACCTGTCTCTTTCACAAGGATCAGTTCCTGATGACTAGAGGCTAGCCAATGTAGCCTCTGTCTTTAAAAATGGAAAAAATATGATGCTGCTAATTACCGACCTGTATCTCTCACAAGTATCTGCTGTAAAGCTCTTGAGCATATATATATACTGGTCAGTAATATAATGAGACATCTGACGAAATACGACATACTCGTGGATTCCCAGCATGGATTCAGGAGTCAAAGATGCAACTTGCTCAGTTTGTTCATGACTTAGTATTTAAATTAGACAGCTCGAAAATAAGAAACACAAACAATCTGACATCATCATCTTGGACTTTGCCAAAGTCCCTCACAGACGACCAACAGAAAATGGACTATTATGGGATAAGAGGCACTGCCAAACAATGGATATCCTCTTGGTTATCAAACCGTACTCAGCGGGTCGTACTCGATGGCACATCCTCAGACCCAGCACCCATTGTATCAGGAGTCCCAGAGGGCTCGGTCTTGGGTCCCGTCCTTTTCCTCATCTTCATTAACAACATTACTGACAATATCCAGTCATCTGTAAGACACTTTGCAGATGACTGTGTTCTCTACCGGAACATTCACTCCCCTGATGACAGTCAGGTCTTACAGAAAGACATTGACACCTTGGCAAAGTGGGAGGCTGACTGGTTCATAGAGTTCAATGTTTGGAAATGTCATTCCATGAGGGTAACATGCCATCAGCAACATAACACCATTATCAAAGATTACGCTCTCCACTCCCAAAACCTAGAGAACATATCCAGTGCCAAATACTTGGGTGTTACCTTCACCGAAATCTTAGACTGGGGACCGCACATACAAAACAATACAAGTAAAGCCACTAAGACCCTTGGTTTCCTTCATCGGAATTTAGCACTAGCTCCGAAGGAGACCAAAGCCATTGCTTACAAGACCCTTGTGCCGCCCCAGTTGGAGTATGCCTCTCCAATATGGAGCCCCTACCAGCAGGCCACAATCCATAAAATAGAGATGATCCAACGTACTGCAGCCAGGTGGACATGTCGACGCTGGAGGAACAGAAAGTCATGCCGTGGTGATGTTATAGGAGCTGGAATGGCCATCGCTAGAATCTAGCCAGCTTGTCCTTCTTTTTCAAAATTCATACCGATCTAGTCTCGATCGATAAGGCACAATATCTTGGAGAAATCCAACGCCGAACTCGACAGACTGGAGATAAGCATCCATTCCAGTAAACCCACCCCTTTGCATACACTGATGCTTACAAATGTTCATACCACTGTGGAATGCGTCCCACTCTCTACAGTTACCAGCATAACAGTTTCTGTAGAAGAGTTTATCAAAATAATTTATTTTTTTAGCCCAGGTTTTTATTCTGGTTTTAAATTGATAAATGAACTTGCCACCACCACACATGCCAATAAACTCATAAATTGATTGAGGCATTATCGAGGGAAAGAAAGAAAGGATTAACCCATCCACACAAGTTTGCCTGATGTCTTCAGAAACCTCTCCTGGGAAGTGCGGATGGGGCAATCCAGATTACCTACCGACTCTTACAAGGGATGCCTTCAAAAAGTGTGTATGTGGTCAATATTTTTTGCGAATCACTTAAAAAGTTGATTAAACATGTTTGAAACACATTCTGTTACAAAATGTTCCAAATTATATGAATATTGGTCACGTTATGCAATTGACAATGAAAAGTATGGAGCTAAAATTCTTCATTTATATTTTATTTTACAGCTCCGAGCGAGTGTACCTAACTACGATTGTTTTAGCTCCACATGTTCTAGCTTGACATGACTTGTTCACTTCTGAGAAACACACATCACAGTTGAAAATGAATGTTTTATTTGCTCGTTTTAATAATTTTCTTTTGAAAGTCACTGCCGTACAAAACTGATCTAAGCTTTACGTTTTATGGAAAATTATCAAGCGTACTATGTTTTGGGCTGAGTATTGTTTTTAACTGAACAGTGAACTGTCAACGCTACAGCCATAAATAATTTCTATGTCTTTAAAGTAAAATGTGTTGTTGTTGTTTTTTTCTTTCCGGCATTGTCAAGAAAACTTGTTCGTTTCACGATCTGTACTTCTTTTTTTGTATATTAGCCACCACAATGGCAGAAGAGAAGAAACGTGGAGAAGATACCGAGGATGGAGGGCCAGGTCTCATCTATATGCCGTTTGTGGTGAATGAGGAGCTGGTAGACAAACTCAGACTGCTTAACTACGAGTTGGAGTTTGTTAAACCCCTTAACATGAAATCTATGAGCAGGTGATTACAACGTTCTTTTTAAATTGAAAATTATAATCAATAAACTGGTGTAATAATGTTCTGTCAATTGTGTTCAATATGTGCTTTCATCTACAAGCAGACGCAGTGAGTCATTGGGTTTCTTTGGTATATCCTTTAATAGACAAGACACTTCCCTTATCCTTGTACGTTAGATGTCGTGTTGTCAAAATCTATCCTCTGAGTACATGTATGTGATTCACAGTCACCAATGGTGCAGATAAAATGTACGAATACATAAATGCAACCAACAAAATCTCCAGATTATGCTAGACATCTGCAATCTAAGACATTTCACAGGCATGTTATCAATGAAAACATCAGGTGATGTTTTCATCTTATTAATAAAATATTATACATGTAAGTTACGCAGAGTGAATGGATGTATTCCCAAATACCTGCTGAAATGAATTGATCCCCATTTGATATGGATATATAAAACAAAAATTGTTACTTCCCTTACATATATTTGATTGTCATTTACATTGAGAAATGTTTTTATGTTCATACTTTTTTCTTCAAGGACAGAAACTCGCAGGCATTCAAGGTTTATTTCGTTCAATTTCTAAGTGAAACCTTCCATAAACAGTGTTGAATTTGTTTAGGTACTTAGTCTGCCATTTTGGTTTCATCATTCTTATCAAATGATCCTTTATAAACTGTCACCAACATGGTGTATGGTTTGGTACCACTAAGCGATTAACAAATTGAATTTAGAGAATCTTTTTACAATGAGGATGAAAAATGTTTTAAAAAGCATCCAATGATTAGGTCTTATGTAGAGGCCATAAAGTTATAAAAGAGAAGAAGCTAGGCTGGTGCTAAGCATTCGTCATAGGAAAAAACAAGGAAAACAAATGAAATCATAGCAAATTTGCCAAACATCTGCCGTTTGGCGAATTCAAATTCCCGACCGATTTTGTCTAAAAAATCTCGGGAAACCCTGATTTCAAATTCAGCTTGATCATGTCAGAGGATAATTGATATAATATAATCAGATTGAAAAACAACATTAAAACTTAAAAGAAATAAAACATACCCTTTTATTTGTAAACAAATGCAGGATTATGCTGGCTATTGGGATCACTCTTCGTCCGTCGTCGTCCGTCCGTCGTCGTTAACTTTTGTTTCAAACGACTTCTCCCCAGAAACCACTTGGCCAATTTTGACCACACTTCACATGGATGATCCTTAGATGAATGCTTTTTAGATTTGTTAAAATTAGGCCAGCACGACATCCAAGATGGCCCCCAGGGGTCACATGTTTTACATAAGACTTGTATAGGAAAAAACTTAAAAAATCATCTTCTCTGAAAACTGCAAGAGCCAGAGGTTTAAAATTTTGCATTTGCTATAAGCTTATGGTCCTCTACCAAGTTTGTTCAAATGGTGATCCTGGGGTCACATTTGGCCCCGCCCCAGAGGTCACATGTTTTACAAAGACTTACATATGGGGAATTTTCAAAAATCTTCTTCTCAGAAACAGCTTGGTCAATTTTGACCAAACTTCACATAGATGATCCTTAGGTGAATGTTTTTCAAATTTATTCAAACAATTAGGTAAACACGCCATCCAAGATGGCCGCCATAGAAACATCTTTAAATTACTTCTTGTACACTGGGAAGCTATTTAAAGGGCGTGTTTTTTTTTTTAATTCTTCATTTTTATTATTGTTTCCTGTTTTTCTTTTGTTTAATTTTTCTAAAGTTGGTACAGTATATACAGATTTTGCATGTTTTACAAAGGCTTAAAAAAAATCTTCTTCTCTGAAATTACAAGAGCCAGAGGTTTAATGTTATGTGTTTGCTATAGATTTATGGTCCTCTACCAAGTTTGTACAAATGGTGACCCTTGGGTCACATTTGGCCCCTCCCGAGGGGTCAAATGTTTTACATAAACTTGTATAGGGAAATACTTAAAAAACATTCTTCTGAAACTACAACATGTACAAGAGCCAGATGTTTAATATTCTGCATTTACTATAAGCTTATAGTCCTCTACCAAGCTTGTTCAAATGGTAATCCTGGGGTCAACTCATATTTGGCCCCGCCCCAGGGATCACATGTTTTACAAAGACATATAGGGATAATCTTCAAAAAGTCGTCTTCTCAGAAACAGCTTGATCAGTTTTGACCAAACTTCACATGGATGATCCTTCGATGATTGTTTTTCAAACTTGTTAAAATAAGTTAAACGTGACATCCAAGATGGCCACATAGAAAAACCTTTGAATTACTTCTTGTATACTGGGAAGCTAGGGCTTTGGATGCGTTTTTTCTTTTGTTAATTTTTCTAAAGTTTATTTATAAAGATTTTGCATGTTTTACATAGACTTATATAGGAAAAACTTCTTTTAAATTGTTAGCATGGAGTTGTGGGTTTAAATTTCAGTTAAGGGTGTTGTTGTGTTTTGCACTTGTAAAAAGTTATTGAAAGGAATTTAATGATGACACCCCTTGATATAAGAGCCATTTTAGCTTGTAGAGCTTCCACATGCCCTCTTGCTCTCTTGTTCTTTATTATTATCAATAATGATCACTAACCGTCGATCGTCTATCAAGTTTGCTCATTTGAAGTCCCTGGGGTCAAAGATGGCTGCAACCCCTGGGTCCAAAGTTTGTATGAAGAGATTTTGCATGTTTTTACATGGACTTAAATAAGGAAAGACTTAAATACATCTTCAATCAGCATTTGCGAGAGACAATTTTTCATCATTTCAAAGATCCTCAGTTGATCGATTTAGGGCCATTTGGCCCTCTTGTTCTTTTACTGTGTTTTTTTCAGAACATCTTCGCTAAAGTTTGGCTAAAGACGTTCTCGTTTGGCTAAAGGAAATTTTAGGTCTCTAGCCAGATTGGCTAATAAAGGATTTAAAGTCATGCTCATAGCGCCTAGAGAAGGCACAGCTGGGAGGAAAAATGTGTTTTTATTTTAAAAAATGTTAAAAGTTTAGAATCTGTCAATAATGAAACAATATTTTGTAGAACATGTATGAACATATTAAAATTGAATGCTCTGAAAATTCTGTTTGTATGTGTCACAGTGTGTGATTTTAATGTATACTGCATGTTAACACAATATTCAACCATTCTTGTGTGTAATTCAGACATTACTTTGCCATCGCCACAAATTCAGGAGAACAGTTCTTTATGTTCACATCATTAGCAGCGTGGTTGTTACGCCTGTCAGGCAGGGATTTTGAACAACCACAAGAGGTATGTTCATTTGTTCAGCAAATTGTGATATTTATATATCTTTTTACTTTGTAACAATTGGATTCCGTTGTTTTTTTGGCAAAACTGTTTATGTTTGGGGGGAAAAAAACATCATCATTAAGGCTTTTGCAGATTTAAACTAAATTGAAAGTAAATAAAATGAGTTTTTTTAATAAACTATATTATATACTATTAGTATAACTAAGGGTATAACATTTCTATTAATTTACATAAACATCAGTCATTTTAATGAAAGAGTTGCACTTGCACCAAGCTTGAAAAAAGGTCATCCGAAAATAAACCGAACAAAAGTGTTGTGCAGAAATGTTGCCTGGAATATGGTTCAAATGTTCCCATGCACAATTTTATTAAAGGAAAATGAAAACTAAAAAATATAAAATATAATATGGGGCATTAGGATTTCTATTTAGTGTAGATAGTGTTTGGCTGTGTAGTGTGTGCCTGCAATCCCTGGTTGGCATATATCTTCTAACCTTACTAGTGATGATGATGCAAGTTGGTAATTGGTTCCAATTCACTGCCTATCCTTCCTGGAGACATAGATAAGCAAGTTTGTGTTTAATGAGCTACTCGAACAAGTAAATAGTTTTCTAAACAGTGATGATAGCTTTCAGGGGAAAATACTTTGAATATTAGATATATAAAAACGCATAGATGGACAGATAGACAGATGGAAATCGATAAACTATAAGCCTGGATTTGCTACGTAATTCGTCTAAAAGTGTATCTTACGTTAAGAAACAAATTTGAAGTTTATAGAAACTTATATGGACAAGACTATAATATGTATCCCATTGTGTTCATATGAATGCACACATATGCTATCAGCATATTGATGTCACGTTCTTCTTTATTTACAGTACGATGATCCTAATGCCACCATCTCAAGTATCCTAGTTGAAGTGAAGAAATTTGTGAGTATGACTAAGTCAAGACTAAGTTATAACAAATCATCACACTGCATGCAAGATCCAAGCAAATAAATAAAGAGGGGCACACAATTTGTAAAAATATTCTGAAATACTTTTTATATGAGGGCATGAGAGAGAGATCAATTCAAAAGCCAAGAGAAGGATGCTCCTGTACTCCTCTTTCCATCACCCTCTCTGGTTAGCTATAAATAGTGCCAATGAGCCATTAAACAAAAAATCAATTCATTGTTGTTTATGTGGAATGATCTCCATTTAAGTCAGTTTAGTATTAGCCTCGGTCACCCGGCCCGCTTCTGATTTCTTTGTTATGCTATGCTACACGGATCCAGAACCAGGGATGTTCGAAATCGCCCTAACGTTTTGGGTGATTTTGGCGAGATTTTTAGAAATTCAGCGAGACTTTCAAAACACACATTTTTAAGTTAATTTAATAATAATTTCTTATTTTTAACTTATGAGAAGCAGCACGTGACGTTAAAAAGTTTACCTGATGCATGAATAATTGAAGTTGTACGTTTATTTACAACATGACGGCACGTGAAAAAAGCGCGCAAATAAATTGTGCTTATTGCTAGTGGGTGCTTTAATTGGCCTAATCTGCCCAGACCGATATCTGCAAGTAAGCCATATGCATGATACGGTCTAGCTGGCCGAGAATAGTTTAGTATAGGGTTAACTGTCTTGAAGTTTTGAATTTTGCGACAGTATTTCAGTCGTTTAATGGTCGCAAATTTTATTTGATGGCAAAGCGTTAATTTTGCAATGGTATATCAGTTGTTTAATGGTCGCAAATTTTGTTTATGGTGATGCGTTAGCAGAGCTGTTAAACTCAATTTGCAACCATTAAACGACTGATATATATACCGTAACAAAAGTCAAATTTCAATAATGGTTAACACATTACTAATGCATTTCATTGTTTGTGACAGTTTTCCTCCCAAACGCATTGAAATAAAATGTAATGACGTCATGTTTTTGACGGTTGACCGTCACATGACTGGATTTGCGACCAGTTATTCACTATTTAATAGTCACAGCTGTTTGAACGTCAACCAGTCAGATTGCAGGAGTTTTGGCAAGTGCGTTAGAAATAATGTTTTATTCTAAACTTTAATGGTAGTGCAAGCCCTTTAGCCCCTACTATATGATCTGTGTCTCATACTAGTACAGTGGAACATTAGTGCCTCAAACGGGGATGACTGGAATACAACCGATGGCTCAAACTTGAATTCGGATCTTGGCAAAATTACTATATAATTCATATTGTTCCACAATGGATGGGGACGTTAACGGGGCCGTCCAGTGTATTGGTAGTCTGCAGCTATTTTTTCCCCTTAAATAAGTGTTACCGATAAAAGGACACATTCCCAATAGCAAAAAGTATGTTTTTGCCCCAATTGAAAGAATTCGAAAAAAAATCCCAATTGAAAGCATAAATTGTTCAAATAGAAATCAAAAGAAATGTTTTGCCCGAAGCTTCTCTTATAAGATCGTCAATGGTAATTAGATTGCAGAACTGCACATGTATACAAGTTTTACATGGTAATGTGTTTGTAAAATATTTAAGCATACATTAATGCTTTTGTTAGATAGTGATTTTTTTTTAATTTAAGGCAAAACAATGCAAATTTTCTTAAGTGAATGGGTTCCGGTACCACTCCCAAAAAGGTGAAAAAATTCACTGGAGGGGTCCAATATATCAGGACCCCATCAAGCATGTTAATGAATGATAGAAATCTATTCGATATTAAGAGTAGTGCATGATTCCCAGATTCTTCCTCTCTCTGTGACGGCTCCAAATAGCCAAAACAATGAGCTGTTAAACAAAAAACATTATAACTGTCAACATTTCTTCTCATTCTTCTTGGTATACAGCTAACCACTGTTACTGAAGGTCATGGTGCCAAGTTAATAAAGTGCTTAACAATATATAAGTATATACATACGTGTACAAGAAATTGCTTTATATTTAAGTGTCGTTTTAAAACATTTTACATGTGGTAACTGATTTAAGGATAGTAAATGGGTGAGAGCACAGTAACGGAGCTTAGATGTTTAAACACATCTACTGTGCTGGTCGAGGTGATTGCTGTGGGTGGTGTTGATTCCATTGGACAACTGTTCTTGGGTAGAAATAGTATTCATAAGCATCTGTGAAACCAGTAAAGTTTAAAGGTTGTTAGCTTTTTGGAACCCTCCATAACATGTAAGTTTTTAAGTGTCCGAAAGAGTCGGCCATTAGGTGATTTTAAAATGAAAAGAGTGAGCTTATGAAATGAAGAAAGTGGAATTTTAAGAGATTTTGGAATGAAAAGCTTGAGCTTATGAAATGAAAAAAGGGAGATTTTGAAATGAAAAGTGTGGAATTTTAGGAGGTTTTGGAATGATAATGTGCTGTATTAGGAGATTTAAAATAAAAAGAGTGAGCTTATGAAATGAAAAAGTTGAACTTTTAAAATGAAAACGGGTGAAGTTTAAAAGAATTTGATATGAAAAGAGTGACTTTTTGGAATTTTGAAATGAAAAAGTTGAGCTAATGAAATTCTAAGAGATTCTGAAATAAAGAATGAGCTTATGATATGAAAAGGGTGAAATTTGAGGAGTGAGATTTAAGAAGATATTGAAATGAAAAGAGTGAGATTGAAATGAAAAGTGTAACATTTTAGGAGATGTGATCTTACGAAATGATAAGGGTGACATTTTAGGAGTTTTTGAAATGATGAGTGAAATTTAGGAAATTTTGTAATAAAGAGAGAGCTTATGAAAGGATAAGGGTGACCTTGAAATGAAAAGAGGGCATAATGAGAGTATTTTGTCATCATGCAATGTGTATATGCTAATTGCGTTTGTTGTATATGGTTCCATAATATTCAACGTGAGAGTGGATTATTTCACAATGTTTTGAGTGAGATTTTGAGTATAATTAAATGTGTACAAGAGGGAGCCTTACACCTGCTAAGGGCTTCTCAAAAGGTTTGATTACCATTGAAAGCTTTGGACAGTTCATTTCATTTCCAGTTTCACTTATAGCACCCTATTTTTCATATAAAGGGCCAAAAAAAGGCCCGATCCTCAGGCGATAGCTCCGACACTTTTGTCATTAATGTAAGTATTTTGTACACATAGCATATTAATAGTTCTCACAGATTGAGTTATGGGTCCAATGTGTTCGGGTCAAACCAGTGTATTTCTTTCATAAAGTGGAGAAATTGTAATACTTAGATATTTATGGACAGTTTAGTCAGTTGTGGCAAATATAACGCCTAAAAAAAGACAAAAAATCTGCCAATTCAAATTAAGAACTGTTCTTAAGACAACAACACTCCTGCTGTTGCTGTTTTCAGATCACCTGAGCCGAAGGCTCAAGGTGATCTATTGGGATCACTCTTCCTCCGTTGTCCGTTCGTTGTTCGTCCGTTGTTAACTTTTGCTTCAAACGACTTCTTCTCAAAAACCACCAGGCCAATTTTGACCAAACTTCACATGGATGATCCTTAGATTAATGCTTTTTAGATTTGTTAAAATTAGGTCAGCGCAACATCCAAGATGGCCACCATTACCATATATGTTTGAAACCTTAAAAAATCTTCTCCAGAACTGCTGGACAGATTTCAACAGTTTTTCTTTTAAAATGATCGCCATTACCTAGACTATCACGTTTGTTCAAATGAAGTCGTGTGTTCTTGGGCAAGACACTTTCCCTTAGCCTCGTCCGTCGGATGGGGACGTAAACCGGGCGGTCCCGTGTATCGGTCTATCCACCGAGCACGTTAAAGAACCATAGGAATCTATTCGATAATAAGAGTAGGGCAGGTGTCGGATTCCTATGTATCCTCCCCCTCTCTCTGGGGCGGCTCTAAATAACCTTTACTGTGTTGATGAGCTGTTAGACAACATTCAATTCAATTCAAATGAAATCCCTGGGTCAAAAATGGCCGTGCCCCGGGGGTCCAAAGTTTGTATATTGAGATTTTGCATGTTTTTCATATAGACAATTAGGAAAAAATAAATAAAAAAATCTTCTTCTCTGAAACCACAAAGCACAGAGATCTCATGTATTACATGTAGCATCTGCTTATGGTCCTCTACTAAGTTTGTTCAAATAGTGACCCTGGGGTCAAATTTGTCCCTGCCCCGGGGGTCACAGTTTTACAAAGACTTATATTATATAGGAAAAAAAATCTTCTTCTCAGAAACTACAAGAGCCAGAGGTTTGATATTTGCATTTACTATAAGCTTATGGTCCTTTACCAAGTTTGTTAAAATGGTGACCCTCGGGTCACATTTGACCCCGCTCCAAGGGTCACATGTTTTACATAGACATGTATAGGGAAAAACTTAAAAAATCTTCTTCTCTGAAACTGCAAGAGCCAGAGGTTTAATATTTTGCATTTTCTATAAGATTATGGTCTTTTACCAAGTTTGTTCAAATGGTGACCCTGGGGTTACGTTTGGCCCCGCCCCAAGGGGTCACATGTCTTACATAGACTTGTATAGGGAAAAACTTAAAAAATCTTCTTCTCTGAAACTGCTTGAGCCAGATGTTTAATATTTTGCTTTTGCTATTAGCTTATGGTCCTCTACCAAGTTTGTTCAAATGGTGACCCTGGTGTCAAATTTGGCCCCACCCCGGGGGTCACAGTTTTACATAGATTTTTATAGGAAAAAAAAAAAAAAATCTTCTCCTCTGAAACTACAGGAGCCAGAGGTTTAATATTTTGCATTTACTATAAGATTATAGTCCTTTGCCAAGTTTGTTCAAATGGTAACCCTGGGGTCACATATGGCCCCGCCCCGTTGGTCACAGTTTTACATAGACTTGTATAGGAAAAAACTTAAAAAATCTTCTTCTCTGAAACTACAAGAGCCAGAGGTTTAATATTTTGCATTTACTATAAGATTATGGTCCTTTACCAAGTTTGTTCTAATGGTGACCCTGGGGTTCCATTTGGCCCCGTCCCAGGGGTCACATGTTTTACATAGACTTGTATAGGGAAAAACTTAAAAATCTTCTTCTCTGAAACTGCTTGAGCAAGATGTTCAATATTTTGCATTTGCTATAAGCTTATGATCCTCTACCAGGTTTGTTCAAATGGTAACCCTGGTGTCAGATTTGGCCCCGCCTCGGGGGGTCACAGTTTTACATAGACTTATATAGGGAAAAAAATAAATCTTCGTCTCTGAAACTGCAAGAGCCAGAGGTTTAATATTTTGCATTTACTATGAGCTTATGGTCCTTTACCAAGTTTATTAAAATGGTGACCCTGGGATCACATTTGCCTCTGCCCCAGGGGTCACATGTTTTACATAGACTTGTATAATGAAAAACTGAAAAAATCTTCTTCTCTGAAACTGCAAAGCACACATCTCTCATATACAACATGAAGCCCTGGGGTCACATTTGGCCATGCGCTAGAGGTTACACTCTAGCACCTTCATTTTGTATTATATCTTTACCAAACTTTGTCAGTGTCTTTATATCAATGTTGGTAAACGTACAACAGAAGCCACATTTCTTGAACAATCTTAACCAAACTTGCACAGATTGTATATGACCATAAGATTTCAAAGAAGTTTGATATGAACCATTAATCAGGTGATCGATATAGGGCAATCTTGGCCATCTTGTTTTTCCACCTTATTTTCTTGTCAAAGGTTTCAATGACCTATTTTTCAATTTGAGAAAGAAGAAAACCAAAGGTTTCAGGATCTTTTTTTTTTTCAATTGAAATCTTGTTGTTGGACCAAAACACATTGGACCCTTAGTGACTGGTGAATGAATGGCAAACACATAGAGACAAATTTGTGGTTCAGTAAAAATATCAGAAATATTCCATTGAGGTTTTGTCTTTTCCCTTGTAGACAAGCCATATGTATGTAAAAACATAGTGGCATACATTATTTTAATGCACCCTGAGGGAGGCATATAGTAATCGCACCGTCGGTCGGTTCATTCTTCCATCCGAAACAATCGTGTTTCACACATAACTTCAAAAGAACTGAAGGGATTTCCATAACCCTCAAATGTTAACCACAATGAGAAGGTTTGTTGTGAGCAAGAATCGGGTACGAATCTCAAAGGTCAAGGTCACACTTGGAGGTCAAAGGTCAAATGAGTCAACATTTTCAGGGGCATTTGTCACTTTCTGGTGATATTGCCTGTTCTTACAGGTCATGCATGTCACCCCATACAATTTGAACCATTTCACTTTAAACCATATGGCCTTTAGGATGCGAAATAGCTGTTAGGGTTAGCCGACAGAAAGCATGCTTTAAATTTTATTGAGATTGTCCACTGCATTTTTTTTCTCCCAACAACAATTACATAGGGAGTCGATTCTTCCAACTAAATGACATCTTTTCAATATCTAGTGATCCTCTTTGGGTATATTAGCATTGAACTGTGAAATTATAATTTAAAATGTATAGAACTACAACAGAACTAAATGCATTAATTACCATTGTAAAAATAGTTTATTCTTCTGGGGGAAAAAGAAGTTATTTACCTTGGGAAGACCCCGATATAATTATGTAACATCTGTTGATTGGGAGAAAAAAACAAGCAGAAGATAGCAATGTCTAAATGGTGGCTATATAAAAACATCCATTTGTGGAATTAGGTCAAATAAAAATTGTATGTGTCATCCCGGTTTCCAGACTGACCCTTTTAAGGACAGTTTATGGCATTATCTAAATCTTAATCTACAAAATTAGGTTTTGAAAATACTAAAATAAAATGTAAAATAAAATATTATTTAGAAAGAAATTAAAATCCCTATCTGCCCTATTTTTTAAAAGGAAGCACACACATACTTTTATTTGGCCTTGTGTAATTCTAGAAACGTTTTTATATTTCCATGATGC